>JAGVVM010014114.1:0-14461 GCA_019149425.1 Psidium friedrichsthalianum
CTTTAGGAAATTTATTCAACTGATTATTGCATGACATGACAATTTGAAAGCTACTGTTTTTTTTTTTTTTTCATTATTGTTCATGTAAAAACTGTTCGGGACGCCAATGAACGATTTTATTGTTCCTGAATGTATCCTTTTTTTTTTTTGGCCATGTTTAGTTGGAATTAGATCATTCATGTACTTGATCTCGCACATGCCTTTGCACCTAGATAACTAATCTCATATCTACGTTCAATCATCCACTATTAAATTGGCAAGCAGAGGCTTTTCGACATTGTAAGTGTCCAAAAACTATTGGTGCCACATAAAATGTTGGTAATTGAACCATTCTTTTACAGTTTGCAAATTACTGATGTTTGTACTAACTTACCGACTTTTATTTGCGTAGCTTACTAACTTTCAAGTTTATTAAGTCTTACATGAAATTTTCAAGCTAAATGAGAGTAAGTTTCCAGCTTTTGTCAAATTAAATTACCAACTTGTTTTGAATTACCAACTTTCATTGAGTTGCCGACATTCAATTGTTCTTTTTTTATGCACTCGATTTTCTATTAAGGTACTAACTTTTATAAACTTACTAACTCCTTTCAAAATCATCGGTCTAAGTTAGCATGACTCATCAATAGTATTAGTTTTTTTTTTATCAAACTCTCATTCATAGTTTCAACCAAAAAAAATCTCATTTATAGTTTAGAGATTAGTAGGTCATTCTATTGGCATTTAGTTTTGGATTATCAATCTTCATTTGAAGTACACATCTACTTTTGTTTCCTTAATTTACCAACTCTCCGTAAAAGTTATCAATTTTAACTAGAGCAACTCACCAACTTTTCACAGATTTACCAATCAAAATCATGTTGCATACGTGTTCTATTTACATGTTATCGGCACGAAAGAATGTTGCGATTAATTTACCAACTTTAATCATGCGCATAATGGTCTTTGATTGACCCAAAAAGGCGTCACTATAAAATATTGTCATTTTTTTTAATCATTGTCCACCATGAATTCCTGAATGGACGACTCCGACCTTTCAAGTCATGCCTTCCAACTCGACCCCCACCCAAAAAAAAAAAAGTCTATGCCTTCCGAGACCCGCCAAGTGGTCATCCCATCAAAATCAACTGAAAACATGAATCATCTATTAGACTCATCAAAAAGATGGATTGGGTCAGCTTTGAGTTGAATCAGACACATTTAAATCAGTTATTGTAATACAAATCTAGTGACTCATACTCCTATATTCTTAAAATAATTTTATATTTAATTCAATCTGTAAAAATCATACCCAAATTGATGGGAGAGTGCAAAGTAGTAAGTGCAAGATGGAATTAGGGCGAGAAAGAATAAAGAGAGAGTCATAAAGATGGGCAGGGTTTAATTAAATCATAAATCCATTTACGACCCATTTAACACTCGTATTACATTTAAGCTCGTTTATTAAATATAATCGACCCATATAACAACTCAAATCATCATATATGAATTAAGAAATGATTTATTATCCATTTTAATAGGTCTAATTATCTTTAATTCTTAATCTTTGTAACAAGGGTCAAAGGAGGACAACAAACAGCGGGGAAGAAAGGGGGATGCTGACAGCACTGCGTACATTTGACTAGCTATTGTTGGCGCATGATAAAAACCTTCAATTTTTATGATACATACTTCAACATAAATTTCAATTTTTCTTATTCAACAAGTTCCTTAACAAGATAAATGTTGAAACATATCTATCTTTTCACATGTCATCATACATTCCTTTTGTGAATTGTGTATCAATTTCTTTTCATTTTTAAGAAATGAACATGGTTAGTAATAAGATATTTAGCATTTTGAATTTGGATTGTCAATTAGATAGTGACACTTGCATCAATGTGGCATAAAATAATTCTGGATATGTTGCCTTTGAGCATATTGCTCACGAGATCCAACTTTGTAATGTTAGAAAAAACGTTAGGTGGTCAAAGGGGAACTTCATCATTAGACCAGTTAAAATAGATAATAAATCATTTCTTCTTTCATATATGATGAATTGAGTTGTTATATGGGTTGATTATATTTAATAAATGGGTTTAAATATAATATGAGTGTCTAGTAACATTCCTTTCGTGAATTGTCTATCAATTTCTTTTCATTTTTTAAGAAATGAACATGGTTAGTAGTAAGATATTTATTTGAATTTTCAATTAGATAGTGACATCAGTTCAAAAAAAATTAGATAATGACACTTGCATCAACATGGCATAATCTTTCCAATAATTCTGGATATGTTGCCTTTGAGCATATTGCTCAAGAGATCCAACTCTGTAATGTTAGATAAAACGTTAGGTGGTCAATGTGGGAACGTCATCTTACATGTAGCATTTTGCATGCACAATACCACAATGTACTTAGGTCTTTGAAGCCAGTTTGGGAATTCCGGTCACATTTTACTACTTGACATGATAATCTCTTGAGTTTGGAAGGGAGGAACCCAAGTGTGCTAATATTTACAAAAAAGCCCGTTTGAGAAAAGTACAATATAGTCAAGCTTGGTGAGATTTGCACAGTGAAGTTCACTGACAACTCCATCCAATTGATTGTTAGCAATGTGCATTCTCTAGATTGGATAGTCGCCCAATAGTTTCTAGTGTGAGATTTTGTAGGACCAATGCCAACTGTTCCAAAAGCTTAAGCTATTGGATGAAGGCATGGTTTAATATTTAATTACTTTAACACTCCCTTCACGCTTAATCTGGTCTTTTGGCCTAGTACTAAGCGTGGAAATATATCATTGGAGAGGCAAATAGGGGCATGGAAGGATTTGAAATCATGACCTCTTGCTCTGATACCATGTGAGATTTTGTGGGACCACTGCCAACTGTTCCAAAAGCTTAAGTTATAGTATGAAAGCGTAGTTTAATATTTAATTACTTTAACATCTAGAATGTTCACCCCTCAACCTTTTGGGATAGAGGCACAACTGTCTCAAAGATGATAGCTGGCTCACAATAGAATGAATAGGACCTGAAATTGAGTTTCATGAAAGATCGAGGAATTCGAGATCTTTGACATTCCCAAATTCATTGGGTAGGTGACCACTGATATTCTTGAAGGCAACATCCATAGTCTTTAGATTACTTCATCCACAAATCAAAGAACCATCATTGGTGTGGAAAATCTTCCCACTAAATTTCTTATCAAACAAGCTTAATACTTGCATATTGGAAAAAATGCTCAAGTTTTTCAAAAGTTCACCTTCTAGCCTATTTCCGGAGATGTCGACGAGTCTATCTATTTTCGAGGATGATAAGTGGAGAATATGTCTTGGAGATCATTTTAACTTAGATCAAGATGTTCGACGTTTGCTGAAGTTTTGAAACCGAGAAGGAATAAATGAATTCATGGGGTTTTGACGCAAATCAAGGAATCTAAGAGAAGTGAAATTGACATGCAGAGAGGCTGAAGCATCTACCAATTAACATCTTCTCAATGTCAAAAAAATCCAAGGGAGGAAAGCATGTGGATAGCGCTTAACACTTCTCTGGGGTTGAGAAAGACGACATAATGAAGTCGTGTCTTGCAAGGTCCGTCACATGAGACTTTCCTTGAAGAGGGATCACAGTGCAATGTGAGACTTCTCCTTGAAGACGAATCAAGAATACAGATGCAATTATTCTCTAGACTAAGGTTTGTTCATTTAGCGGAAGACAACTTTCAGAAAAATATTTTCCAGATTTTTCAACTTTCATTCATGGAAAATAAACGAGTCAAGAAAAACATTTTCCTCTTGTGGAAAAAAAAAACACATTCAAAAATAAGGAGAATGATTTCCTCTCTTTAAGAAAAGGAAAACATGTTCCCTAGTATTTCTTCCCTTTGCTGCTTCGCATTCCTTTTCTTTGTAATTATTTTTTATTTTTCTTTTCTTGCCTTTCTTCTTATTTTTGATTTTTTTTATCTTTTTAATTATTTTTTATCTTTTTCCCTTTCTCTGCCAATCGCCGATGACGATGATCCTCGAGCACGCCTGCCCTCTCCTTGCTGACCTATGGCAAGGATCAAGCCTTGCCTACGGCCTTTGGTTGGCCGATAGCCGCCAAACGAAGAAGAAGGGGAAAATAAAAAAATAAAAAATAAAAATAAAAATAATTAAAATTCATTTTTTAAAAATAAATAACAAGAACTTATAATAGAAAATTATGAAAAGGAGTGCACAAAGGAAATTGATTTCCTTACCGAATGGTGAAACGGACGTAGCTTAGAAAATGAGGTTGGAAAATATTTTCCAGAAAATCATTTTCCTAGAAAATGACAATATTTTTGGGTGTCCGGCTGAAACCTGAAAATAAACTAGAAAATGTTTTCTGCTGTTTAGTATGGAAAATGGGATTTAATTTCCCACTACACATTCCTTTTAATATTTTTTATTTTTCTTTTTCTTTTTTAAAAACTTGATTTTTATGTTTATTAGTTTTTATTATTTTTTATCTTTTCTTCTTTTAATTTTTTTATTTTCCCTTCTTCGGTAGGTCACTTGCCGTAGTCAAGCTCGAGCCTCACCAAAAGCGAAGAGCTTGAGCTCACCGAGATCGAATGAGCCCAAGCTCGCCGGCTTGTGGCGAGCCTTGAGCTCACTGGTCTAGGAAAAAGGAAAATAGAAAAATAAAATAAATAATAATAAAGAAAATAAAATTAAAATTATTATTAAAAATTAAAAATTATTAAAAATTTAATTTTTTGAAAAAATATTTAAAAAGTAAGGGAAGGTGAAGAAATGAAGGAGGAAAGATGAGGGAAAATGATTTCCTCCCTTAAAAAAATGCGATCATTTTCCCCACTTTTTACAATGTTTTTTTTTTTTACGAGTGGAAAATATTTTCCTAGACTTATTTCTTTTCGGTGAACCAAAGGCCGGAAGGATTTTCATGCAAATAGAAAATGTCAGTACTACCTACGTTATGGAGTGAAGCTTTGTTAATATGTAGAGAAAGAGCTTCTTCAAGTTAGAAACTGTAGATGCTCCAAATACTTTGTGAGTTTATAATGAAGTGGTGCCTTGTAAGACCGTCATATGGTCACGACATCTTCCTAAAGAGACTTTTCTTCATGCTGCCAGGGAAAAAGAAAACGGAAGGATTTTCGTGCAATTAGTTTCTATTTTCCCGCAGCAATTTAGAAAAAAGAAAGAAAACAAATGCTGTGTCTTCTACATATGTTGTAATCACAATGCATTGTGAGACTTTTCCTCAGGTGGAATCAGAAAACAGAGGCAATTATTTTCTAAACTAAACGAGAACGAACTGGCATCGATTCTTTTTGTCTGTTCTCAGCACATTGGTAGACTTGAATTCGAACCGAAAACATCCGCACCACATTAACATGTATCATTTTGAGCTAGAGCTTATAAGTTAATTTGAAACTCTCGAGCTCCCCTAAGTCCAGTCTCGATAACACTTGGTGCGCAATCGAGAGTACCTTATCTGATTCACCCTGCTCGACCATCATTTGTTTATTATTAATGTTATTCGTAACCCATATCCATATTTGTCCTACTCTAAGGGGAAAAGTATCGTAGAAGTCTTTAATTGCATTTGTATCAATATAATCATAAACCTTGGACAAATTTAATCCTAAACACTTTCACATTAATATCAATTTAGTCCATCTAGCCAGTTTATGCCAAAAATTGCTAATGTAGACACTGGTCGTCCTACCTAACACGGTCGGCACCAACGTAAATATTTTTTTTACAATTGTTCAATAATATTCCCATTTTTTTTGTATTCTTTTTTTGTCTTTCTCTTTCATGGCCTATTTAGTCCATCCAGCCAGTTTAACCTTTACTGCTTCATCAATTTGTTGAAAAGTTACTTAGAGTGGCTATTGGGCTTGAGTTGTATCATTAAAGTGCATTTGTTTCACGAAAAATTGCTCGCAAAGATGAAAGAATGAAAAATATTTTCATCGATCACAAAATTATTTAGGTGTGAATTGTTTTCAACAATGAAAATATTTAGTCATTAAGTAATTATTTCAAGCACACAAATGATCATTTTTAAGAAAAAAAATTTCACATCATTCGTGTTTCACGAAACAAATGAAGTTAACCCAAACGTTATGACTGTTGAGGGCCCATCTCATTATACTTGCTTGCTGACGTATAGTTAATCCAACTTGTCCTGGTTAATCGAATAATACTTACTATTGATGACATACTACAATGATATCATCGATCCAGCCAAATGTTTTCGCCTTTTGGGATTCCCAAAATATGCAAAAAAAAAGGCCATTTAGCCACGAAAAATTAGCAACAAAATTAATTCGTCGCTAATTTGCAACGAATTTTGCGACTGAAAAATATTCGTCGCTAATTTGCGACGAATTTTCTGCGACGAAAAAATATTCCTCGCTAATTTGCAACAAAAAAAATTCGTGGCTAATTAGCGACGAATTTTGCCACGAAAAAATATTCGTCACTAATATGTGACGAATTTTGCACGAAAAAAATATTCGTCGCTAATGTGCGACGAATTTTACCACGAAAATATTGGTCGCAAATTAGCGACGAATTTTGCCACGAAAAAAGATTCGTCACGAATTTGCGACGACTTTTGCAACGAAAAAATTTGTGACTAAGTTGCCAACGAATTTTGTGACGGAAAAAATTTCATAATTTTGCGACGAAAAGTAATTTGTCGCTAATTCGCGACGAATTTTGCCACGAAAATTGCTTTCATCGCAAAATTCCACAAAAAATTTGATTTTAGCCACGAAAAATTAGCGATGAAAACGAATTTTTGCCCATAGAAGTCATCGCTAATATTCGTGTAGCATGGCGCCAATTTTGTGACAGCGCATTTGTGTCAAACTTTGTCGCTAAAGTGTCGACAAAGTATTTAGTCGCCAAATTAGCGACGAAATACTTAGGCATCGCTAATTGGCGACAAAATGTATTAATCGCAAAATGTATTCATCGCAAAATTAGCGACGAAATACTTAATTGTCACTAATTGGCGAGAAATACTAATTAGCAATGACATTTGCGACCAATAATCTAAAGTATCCAATCCGTAGATCATGTTGATATACAAAGGACATACATGATCTAATGGACTCACTTGTATGGGGCCTATATGTACCAAGAACAATTGATATTTTTTCTGACTCCTCTCTCTCTGCATAAAAATAAATAAATGAATCGAGATCTGAAACTTTATGAATCGTAATTTATGCACTTTCTTATCACATCATGGATTTTTCAAAGATAACATATCAATGTTACCGAAATTTAAGTCACGTGACATTTGTTATGTAAAACTATCACTACAAAAAAAAGAGATTTTACTCGCAAAAAATTAGCGATAAAGTGAATTCGTCGTAAAATTGCGATGAAAATAACTTTTGTCACACATTTGTTATTCCGATCGAAAAATGCTTCCCAATCTTGAATTTTTCGTGAACAGACACAACCTAATTTTGGAAGAAATTCCAATGTGATCCTTCTAGAGAGGCACTAGGTAGGACATCGGTGATGACTGGATCGTCATGTCAGCTATTTCTAGCGAAAATTGATTGAAAGCAAGCACTACAAAAATAAGGGCTTTTAGCCACGAAAAATTAGCGACGAAATTGATTTTCATCGCTAATTACTAGCGACAACGTTGAAAATACCTATTAACGAAGCAAATTCAATGAAGCAATAACTGGTACCATAAAGAAGCCCCCATAAACTAGAGAGCCTTGACCAATTGAAAGATCATTTGATGTAGTTGAAATAACTGAATTTTGGGTGTTCGAGCAAGCAAGGGAAATTCTATGAAATTTCATAACTGTCTCAATGTTATTTTTTTTCCTTTTTTTATTGTCTAAATATTCAGGAACTAAGACCTTCCAATGCTCCTTTTCAACCATGCATAAACTAAACCAACAATTAGGATAATCAAAATTAAAGCTACTATAAATACGTACCCCTCATACATCCAAACTCATTGCCCATGGATAAAGAAAAACCATTTCAACATAAAAACAACAAAAACTAGAGCAAACATATAATAATGGATTCGAATGTAACCAAGCATCGCCCATTGGCTCTATACCCTGATTCATAACTCGAAAGTTCCTCTGGCCGTTTGCTAATCGGGGCTAAATTCCGGAAATTAGAAATAAATAGCGACGAAACACAATTCGTCAAAAATTAGCGACGAATTGAGAAATTCCGCGAAATTAGCAACGAATACGGAATTCGTCGCAAAGTTTGCGACGAATTCATAAATTCGTCGCAAATTAGCCACAAACAAAAAATCGTCAGAAACTTATCGACGAATTTAGAATTCGTAGCAAAATTCAGCGACGATTTCCAAATTCGTCCGCTAATTGCCCAAACAAATTCGCGACGATTTAGAAATTCGTAGTAAATTAGCGACGAATTCATAATTCGTCGCAAAATTAGCCATAAAACCAAAAAATCGCCAGAAAATCGCGCGATTTAGAATATTGTCGCAAGTTAGCGACGAATTTGGAAATTCGTTGCAAAAATAGCCACAAACAAAAAATCGTCAGAATTAGCGACGAATTACCAATTCGTCGCTAATTAGCCCAACAAAATTAGCGACGGATTTGAAATTCGTAGCAAAATTAGCGACGATTTCCAAATTCGTCGCTAATTACACTAAAAAAATAGGGCTTTTAGCAACGAAAAATTAGCAACGAAAATAATTCGTCGCTAATTTGCGATGAAAATAGCGACGAAAATAAATTTCGTCACAAATTTGTCGCAAAATTCGTCGCAAAATAACAAAAGTTTTTTAGCCACGAAAATTTAGCGACGAAATAAAATCGTCGCTAATTTGCGACGAATTTAGCGACGAAACACAATTCGTTGACAATTAGCGACGAATTTAGAAATTCGTCGCAAAATTAGCAACGACTACGGAAATTTGTCGCAAAGTTAGCGACGAATTTGGAAATTCGTCGCAAAATTATCGACAAACAAAAATCATCAGAAAATTCGCGACGAATTTAGAAATTTGTCGCAAATTTAGCGACGATTTTGGAAATTCGTCGCAAATTAGCCACAAACAAAAAATCGTCAGAAAATTAGCGACGAATTTAGAAATTCGTAGCAAAATTAGCGACGAATTTGAAAATTCGTCGCTAATTAGCCCAAACAAAATTAGCGACGAATTCTGAAATTCGTAGCAAAATTAGTGACGAATTTGGAAATCCATCGCAAAATTAGCGACGAATTTCCAAATTTGTCGCTAATTAGCCCAAACAAACAATCGTCATAAAATTAGTGACGAATTTGGAAATCCATCGCAAAATTAGCAACGAATTTGTAAAGTCGTAGCAAAATTAGCAACGAATTTCCAATTCGTCGCTAGTTAGCCCAAACAAAAAATTGTTAGAAAATTAGTGACGAATTTGCAAAATTCGTCGCTAATTAGCCAAAAACAAAAAATCGAAAGAAAATTAGCAACGAATTTGAAAATCTATCGCAAATTAGCGACGAGTTTGCAAAGTCGTAGCAAAATTAGCAATGAATTTCCAAATTCATCACTAATTAGCCCAAACAAAAAAAGTCAGAAAATTAGTCACGATTTGAAAAGTCGTAGCAAAGTTAGCGACGAATTTGGAAATCCATCGCAAAATTAGCGACGAATTTCAAAATTCGTAGCAAATTTAGTGACGAATTTGGAAATTCGTGGCTAATTAGCCTAACCAAAAAATCGTCAGAATCGTCCATCTTTGCTTAAACCAAAGCCCTCTCTGTCCCTCTCTCTCTCTCTCTCTCTCTCCTCATCTGTTTTGAGGATGGAGTTCTTGTCTTCTCAACCTTCGCAGCATTCTCTCCTTACCTGTCCAGATCCGCCGTCTCTCTTTCCTCACGTCTTCATTCTCATCCTCTAAATCGTCCATCTTCGCTATTCAAAATTTGAACTTTCGCACTCTCGAGCCAAAATCATGCTCGGACAAGCCCGCCGTTCGCTGTCTTCATCAGAGCTCGCAAATGATTCCAAGTCTATTGTCATCGATGGCCAGAGAAGGATCCTCATTTCTGGATCCATTCACTACCCGAGAAGCACTCCTGAGGTAATGCATAGTACTTGTTCTTGTTTTTCTTTTCGTCTTCCTCAGGGAACACTTAATTGTGGTTGCTCGTGAAATGTATAACTTGGATTTTGTGGTTTGGGTTGGTTTTCCAAATTTGTGAAGAATTCCTGTGTGGGCTTTGCGTCATATTCTTGATTTCATTCTTGCTGGTTCTCTGGTTTTCTTTCTTTTCGTAAAATGTGATTTTCTTTTATGTTTTTTTGCTTCTGAGAGATTATTTTTTCTGTGTGTAGATGTGGGCAGATCTCATTGAGAAGGCAAAGGAAGGAGGTCTTGATGTGATTCAGACTTATGTTTTCTGGAATGGGCATGAGCCATCACCTGGCAAAGTGTGTATAAGCGACAACATTTTCTACTATAGTATTATGCTATTCCTACATTTTATTTGACTGTGAATTCGGACTGAATGTATTCGTTTTATGTCCTTTTGGTAGTACTATTTTGAAGGAAACTATGATCTGGTAAAGTTTATTAAGCTGGTGAAGCAGGCAGGTCTCTATGTTCATCTCAGGATTGGCCCCTATGTGTGTGCTGAGTGGAACTTTGGGTAATAGTTCAAGTGTCTGCTATTCTAGAAATAATGAAATAAAGGGATTTCAAATTTTGCAGTTAAATAGTTTTGTGGTAATTCAATTTTCCAGTGGGTTTCCTATTTGGCTGAAGTACATTCCAGGAATCAACTTCAGAACAGATAATGAACCTTTCAAGGTGAGGCATTTCGCCCTCTCTCTCACCCCTCCTATCTTTTACGTTTTTCAATTAACGTCGACCAGTATACCGACATGATCTTAGTCGCTTCTGATTTTGACTTCTGCCAAATATGAAGTATCAAATGCAAAAATTTACAACAAAGATTGTCAATGTGATGAAAGCAGAGAGGTTGTTTGAATCTCAAGGTGGTCCAATTATTCTATCCCAGGTACATGAAGCAAGCCCCTACTTGCATATTATCCTTTCTACGAGTTATTATTGACTGAATTAACTGTAGTTTTGTTCAATTTTTTTTTCACTACGAAAGATTGAGAATGAATATGGACCCATGGAGTATGAAATCGGGGCACCGGGTCAAGTTTACACACAGTGGGCAGCAAAAATGGCTTTGAATCTAGACATAGGTGTCCCGTGGGTCATGTGCAAACAAGATGATGCTCCCGACCCTATTGTAAGCTATTTTTTTTTTTCACCTGTTCTTTTAAATTTCTAGATCCACTTGGTATGGTTCTGTTGTTATATTTATCCTGAGTAGCTGCCCAGGAGCACATTGTCCCCTTGCTGATGATGGGCAATATGCACAATTATTCCTCATTGCACATGGCTCAAGTTTACTCAATGCTTTGTCCGATCTGTTTCTGTTTCTGTTTCTTTCCTTATTTCCTTGTTCTCTGTGCTCTTGTTGTGATGATTTGCATTTCTAGCTTCCGTCGTATGTAATTCTTCTCTTCCCAGCTTCCAAGATCAGCAATGCTAATAGGAGATGCTTTCCTTTTGGTTTTTTTTTCCGTGTTGACGTACTAAACAGGAGTTTTTGAAGTTATCCAAGTAATGAGAATCAAATATATTTGGCACGCATCATTTGATGCTTTTCATTCTGGTGTGTCCCAACAGATTAATACTTGCAATGGTTTCAGAGAAGGTATACTGAATTTGGAGGGCAGTCCCATATCGCCCTGCTGAGCATGGCTTTCTCAGTTGCTAAGTTTATACAGAAGAAGGATCATTCATCAACTATTACATGGTACTGAATTGCCCGCAGCTCTTTTTGTTCGAAGCACACCGTATATCCCTGAATAATCTCATTTGGTTAATTCTGTTACTATGGGTTTTTCAGTATCATGGAGGAACCCAATTTTGGCAGGACTTCTGGTGGTCCTTTCATTGCTACTAGTTATGACTATGATGCTCTCTGGATGAGTATGGTATGCGAAATTGTTTCAGTTCCCATGGATATGTGCTGTGCGGCTGTGCCTCATTTATTTCTAAGAAATTATGTTTAGCTTGCAATTTTTTTTTTGCTTCAGTAGTGTTTTTCAATCCAAATTTTGATCAAGCTCTATGGGGCATACCTAAAGGAAATATCCAGTGATTAGCTGTGTTTGCTTTCTGTTGAAATACTGCCCCCCCCCCAATACTCATAGTAGTGACTCAATCTCTGCAATCCACCAATTAGTAATCATGTTTACGAAGCAAAAAATGCTGTGTAACACATGAACTCTCATAAAACAATGTGCAGAATGTGAGTTGATTGGCAGCAAACTAGTAGTGGTATTTGTGAAAACTTGGGTGTTTATATGGTTAACATTTTTACCAGGGAGATTTTTTAAGTCTCTGGAGGTAGCCTCCGTCTGATTATTTGAGCATTAGTTGCAATATTCTGCTTCACCTATATCTAGCTAAAGTCTTCTTCTTCTTTTCCAATGCAGTTTAAAACAGACAAATAGGGGACTTACTCGCCATCCAATCCAGTGAACCTTAAGGTGCATTACCTTTTTTCCATACTAAGTGTAGGTTTGTCCCAGTGATCAACATTTCTCTCTATACCTAGTCCTTCTAAGTTTGTGTTATTTTGTGGCTTGCCCCTATTTTCAGATACATGATGACTTGAAGAATGGGCTATACGTTGAGAATTTGACTGAGGAATACGCGACGGGCTATGAGTAAATAACTCAAAGCTAATTAAGGTAATAGCATGGCCTATGGTCGTCAAGAAGACTATTTTAGGACTCTTTTGAAAGAACATTATGCTTATAACTTTGCATTTCTATCATGTTTCGTGCAGGGTCTTTCAAACAGAAAAGTGGGGGCGACAAGCTTGAACTCCAAGATTGGCATATATGTGGCTAGCATAACCTTATGTATATTCATTGATGCAAATATTTGGTCGATATGGAAAAAACAATCATACATTAATAAAATCTCGTCGCTAAATTCGTCCTTGAACAATATTGTCACAAAATCCATTGCTAAAGAATTAATATAAAATTCGTTGCTAAATTTGTCCGAATATATTTGTCGCAAAATTCATCGCTAAAGAATTAATAAAAATTCGTCGCTAAGTTCGTCCCTAACAATGTTCGTCGCAAAATTTCATCGCTAAAGACATTAGCAAGTACGTTGCAAAAAGAAAAATATCGTCGCTATTTACATCGCTAAATTATTCAAAAATTCGTCGCAAAATTCGTTGCTAAATTATCAACGAATTGGCGATGAATATATTTGTGGCAAATTAGCGACGAATAGTAAATTTCCAACGAATTTTGCGACGAATAGTATTCGTCGCTAAAATAAAGTTGGACAAATTTTGCGACGAAAAAAATTTCGTCGCTGATTCGGCGTCACAAAATTTAGCGACGAAGAAAGTCCATTTCGTCGCAAATTTGGCCAACCAATTTTGCGACGAATAGTATTCGTCGCAATTTGGCGACCAATTTTGCGACGGAATATTAGTCGTTACAATTTAGCGACGAAAATGAAATTTTTCGTCGCTAAATTTTGCGACGCCGAATTAGCGACGAAAATTTTTTTTCGTCGCAAAATTCGTCGCAAAATTGATTTAGCGAACGAATTTCGTCCAATATTTTCGGGCAAACGACGTTGCTAAAACCTTGTTTTTTGTAGGTAGGATTATTTGTGAAATGACATAATAATTTGGTAAGAACAACTTACAGAAAAAAACAAATTTTGGCCATAAGTTCATAAGATTTTTTTTTTTAGAAAAAATACCACACACAAAGGCAAGAGAGCAATGAACCGCTACTAGCTGTGGCCACCGATGCCCAAGAGGCTCAAGGGGCAATTGCTAATTGGAATATGGCAATGGCCTACAATTAAAGGTCGACACGCCCACCATTGCGTTCGGGTTCGGCTCATTTACATATAGTATAAGTTAATTTTAGGACGTGTTTGTTTAGCAAAAAATTAATGATTTGATAAATATATGTTTTTAAAATAATTGCTTGTGAAAGCAAGTGAACGAATTTTTCTTATGCTTCCCAATATGTTAGATATAAAACTATTGTCGATAATGAAAATAATTTTTACTGACTATTATTGCAAGCGATATAAACAACATTTTCAGGAAAAATTTTCAAACCATCGTTTTTCACTATACAATTTGAACCTGTTAGTACTGTGAATATGATATGACTTGACTATCATGGTCCCTTTAGCTTTGTGAGGGGAAAGAGAATAACTAGGCCATTAACTTGATAACATATCTTTCTGAGATGCTTGCACCAGATTTTGGTAATCACTTGGTTCGACCTGCCAAACTGAGCCTATTCAGTTTCGACATTGATGGTGCAAGTGAAAATCGACAGATTTCCTTGACCACCAGCTTCAAATTGAAAAGATCAGACGATGG
>JAGVVM010014118.1:0-13184 GCA_019149425.1 Psidium friedrichsthalianum
AATTTGATCACTATTTAAGCACTAACTTTGAGACTAACTCCATTTGCAAGTGGCATAGATTTTCAAATTTTAGAGTGGTGGAAGGAGCATTCTAGTCATATCGAATTCTCTCTATCATCGCTAGACAGGTTTTAGCTCAACTTCCTTGTTCAACAGTGCGGTTGAACAAGCTTTTTAGCGCTGAGGCAACATTTTGGACGATCACCGTTCAAGATTATCTCTGCAGTCGGTGGAGGCTCAAGCTTGTGTTGATGATTGAAGCGAAGGCTTAATATCGACCAACAAGAGATGGATCGCAACGTAGAAGCCGATTTTTCGATGGATGGAGGCAGCACGATGACGGGAACCACGCGCCGGAAGCGACCATTGACGATTATGTAAGTATGGGGGTTATCAAAGGTACAAAGAACTACATGGCTTTGACATTCTTCTAACCCCAGGAGATATGTAGGCACTTAATGATGAATTCATTAAGTCAAGCCCTTTCATCCTCACCTTTTTTTTTTTCTCTCTAGTTTGATTACAATTTTGTTAAAATTTACTTGAATTTTATTACTTAAAAATTTGATTTGATTTTTTGAAAATCAAAATTTTCCCAAAGTTTACAAAAAAAAAAAAAAACGGGCCGGTTCGAACCGAACCGTGGCCACCACAATTTAAATATCTAACTTTATGTTTGGTAGTCAAGATGAAATTTAGATTAGGATAATATTTATCCTATGCTGTATTTGGTGCATCCTCAAGATAAGATAAAGATAAGAAGTCTTGATAACATTATCTCATGAAGGAAGTTGGAATAAAGTGGATAGGATTTTTATATAATATAAAAATATTTTTCTCGAATACCGAACTTCTTAATTAATAATATTAATATGATATTTGAATAAAAATAATATATGAATTCTAATATAAAAATTCCAAAATAATGAAAAAAACCGACGAAGATTTCGTTTTTAGTTATTCATATTTGTATTAATATATTTGAATTTTCTTCTCTCTTAATTTTATAGATTCAATATAGATAGATATATATATTTATTATTTATATTTGTTATACCATTTGTGCATTTTATTATTTTAGGTGCAATAGTATATTTTGCAATTTAATAAAATATTTGTTAGAGAATGGTGGAAGGGGGAAAAGAAATATAAAAATAATTAAAAAAGAGAAAAAATTAATAAAATATAAGCAAATAAAAATGAAATAGACAAGAGTGCCGTGAGAGATTCTTACCATCATTATTTGTACAATTTTAAGGTTAACTTACATGGATATGCCATTTATACCCAAACATTGGACATGATAGAGAAGGCGAAAATATTCGACTTTATTACTACGATTCATTAAACAGTGAATAGGACATAGAAAAATCCTTGAATTTTATATCCTGTCATAGCTAGTCTTATCTTAGTTAGAGATCTAGATGACCAAACGTGACCTAAAGAACTTCTTCACCTTAGCGCCGCTTTTCTGATTGTTGCCCCGTAGCTTCTTCTTCACTCTGTACAATATAGACTTCACCTCCTCCACGGATATTGTGTCACTCCTCACATTAAAGAATCACGAAAGTGCTACTTAGTAATGGGCAAAGAACAAAGTAACCTCGTAGCCTTCATTGATCAAATATCTTCTCATCTATAGTCTTTACAAAATGGATGACTTCATTAAACTCAGGTGATCCTAGATTGATGACTCTCAATCATCTTGAAAGTAAGGAAATGCTGAATCAAAATAAGTTTCTCGACAACGATTTTGACACACACAGCACTTCAAGTTTTGTCCAAACCATGGTACCCTTATCTCATCTGCCACTTGAAACAAAACATCATCTTTTAAATTCGATGGAAAAATTGAACAAAAAAAAAAAAAATCCTAAATCTTACATTTTTTCCAATTTAAATATGATGTTTCCATGAGCGGGGAGGGTTGGAATGCAAATTTTACTGAAAAATTAAATAAATTATCCACATCAAAGCCTGGAGGTGCCATATAGGATGATCGACATTTACATCAATGATTTTCAGCTCAAATTGATCGCGTGAAAATGTTTAGGACTTAATTGGCAAAGTCGAAATGTTTATGATCGAATTGGCCAAAGTACAATATCTTTAGAACTTTTTGGGCATTTTTCCCCTAAATTCAACATGATAATACTCCTGGTCTTCTTCAAAATATTGACGTTTTCTTTCACTTATAGTCTAGGATAATCCAGCATCTCCCAAGAAAAATGTCAAAAAAGTCCTAAATATATTACATTTTTGCTAATTCAGTCTAAAATCTTTTAATTTTATCAATTCAGTTCCAAATCTTTTGCATTTATGCCAATATAATCCTACACCTTTTTTTGTGTGCCAATTCAGTACTAAACTTTTGGCGTTTGTGCCGATTTAGTTCATCCAGCTAACTTTAGCTGGCCGACACTAATGTGGATGTCGGTCGACAATGACGTGGACACCAGTGCTGACGAGGATAATTTTTAATAATATTATAGTATTTTTTTCAAATTTATTCATTTTTCTTATTTTTCCTTTTTCTTCTCTCCTTCGAGCGTCCTTCATCGAGAACGTCTTCACAGCTTCATATGACTCAATGTCTACAATCGACGCCATTGGCCAATCATCAACCCATCCTCATCGGCCACCAATCACAACTTTACCAGACTATCGCTAGCAATGACGAGTCTGGTGAAGCGGACCTCGTGCAGCAATGGCAAGTCTAGTGAGGTCGACCTTGCCCAAGCCAGATATGGGCGAGGTCGCGCCTCGCCCAATGACGATGAGGTCGCCGTCGGCGCAATGTAGTAGAGAACAGTGAGAGAGGCCAAATTATAGTGCAAACAAAGAGTCCAATAGGATAATCACAAATCACTCGGGGGCTTCACATAGGATGATCGACGTTCATATCAATGATTTCCGATTAAAATTGGTCGAATGTACTTAATTGGCAAATTGTGAAAATGTTTTGGGCTTAATCGGCAAAGTTGAAATTTTATGACTGAATTAGCTAATGTACGATATGTTTAGAACTTTTTGGATAATTTTTGCCTGAATTCAACACGATAATAATCCTGGTCTTCTTCAAAATATTAGCCATTTCTTTCGCTTCTATAGTCTGGGATGATCCAACATCTCCCTCCAATGCTCAATCCGATGACTACGTCTCCAACAATGTGTGCATCTTAATCAACAAGCAACCATAAACCAAAATTACTCTCGTCAATGAATTTCCCCAAAACTATGGGTCAGCAATAACGCTGTGTTGTGATGCCAATTTAATATGACTAACGCGGAAGCATGAACAAATGAAAAAAATTTATGTAAAGATTAAATTGAAAATAATAAAACCTGAACACAATGACTACACGTAGTTCGATGGTGGAGCTTACTCCATAGGGAGAGATCGACGAGAGGGTTCCATTATAATTGGCAAAGGTGAGATTACAATTGCTCGAACACTCGTTCATAAATATTTTACAGTCCTATATTAAATATGAATCAATCACAAGAAAAGAAATTTTGTCGCATTTTCAACTCTCTTAGATTTTCAACCAAAAAACTCTCTTAGATGACGGCTCCCGGCTTGCTTTGTGCCTCTCCAAATCTGCATACATATTAAGCATACTCACTATGCACCAAGACCAAACTTAGCAACATAATACGTAAATGCAAGAAACTAAGAATCCTTCTCCGACGTCAACATGGACTTCATCTTCATTAAGGAAAAGAAGTCTTGTGAGCAATCGATTTCCCCTTTCTGCCTCACCCATGATTCTCTCGGCAAGAGCCTAATTTGGAATTTCCTAGTACGGCCCGCATTTTCCTTGCAATTCAGTTATGGGTCGGATTTCATTTTCCTATCAGTTGGATTGCATTCGAGCCATATTCAATAGAATTCATTTTTCGCGAAACGAATATGCTTAGTTCGGAAAAATTAGTCTATTCAGAAAGTTTTAACTCCTCCAATAATCGGGCAAGCAGCAAACCCTAAATCAGGATATACCGAGTGGATATCACACCAAATTGATTAAGGAAAGAAAAAGTCATGACACCCAAATACAACTTCTCCGAATTGTCATTTCGTTCCCGTGGCTCATTGGAGTCGTTAGGTAGCAAAGTGCAGGACAGCCCCATATGGAATGAGGTTGTCCTAAATAATTGAGTGGACCTTTTCCTGCTTTGTTCGCGACCTGTGGGCCTTCTACCTCAATGCAGCATTGCTCCGCCCGGTTTTCTCGAGCGATAGCTCTTTGATCATTCTCGCGATAGCGAAGGCGTGGTGGTTTGCCATTTCTATAAACATTATAATTGACAACTCGAAATTGTCTCCTCTCTCCTTTTATTAATCATGAGCGTGGACATTGGACATTAGGTATAATCTTGTATAATACTACTTACGACATTTCACTTTCAAGGATCAAGACAAGTTCGAAAAGGAAAATTGCTTGCGAGAGCACAGCAATGTCGAAAACATCGATGATATGGACTCTTTCTATCTCCCTTTCCCTCTCCCTCCCTCCCGACGGCCCGCCATGCAATACGCTGCCGTTCACTGTGGGTCACCCCTGGTCGGGTAACATCAACAGGGTGGTTACCCTTGTCTGGCGACTTCCATGGTGGTTGTGGCCGTCTCCATCAGGAAGCCACCACGGTGGTTGTCGTAGGTTTGTGGATTTCCGGCCATTTACTTTGGGTTTTAACTACGAACCAATCTGAGCAATATTGCGTGCTCTAAAATTAAATCATGGACATTTTTTTTTTATTGAGTCTCATTCCATCCATCCAATCCAGAAAATTCAAATGATCAACTGGGGTCGAATTAAATCACACACTTTTCTACACAGGAGTTGATTGCACTTCTTGAATATTTTAGGACTCGTTTGCATTTTTGCGATAAGTTTTTGAACTTGATTGCTCTTTTTGAAAGTTCAGGATTTCACTGTACTTTTGCGATAAGTTTTAGGATTTTCAATACACTTATCTCAATTTTTGAAATAGATTATATCGGTGGCACATAATCCCCATTAATTACGAAAATTTATAATTATATGATCAATCTATTTATTGTTTTCTCGTGAATGAAGTAAGAAACAAGTAATATTTAAAATAATTATGCAAACTAATACGAAGGATCGACTTGATCTCCAAGTTCTATTGTATTTTTTGCTTAGAAGAAGTTTGGAAAGGCTTGGGACTTGCCTCACTCGTTGCTGGGATGTTCGGTTTAAAGTGCCAACAAAATATCAACTACTTATTGAATGAGTCCATCATCCTGACGTAGCCCTATCAAGGGGAAATTAAGGGAAAAAAGTCTTCCACCTATTACGATTGTGCCATTCAATCTAATTATTTTCTTCAATTCAATCCTAAACCTTTTTAGGTTTTATTAATTAATCCTATTTGGCTAGTTCTGGCCAAAGTACGCTTACATGGATGCTAGCCGTCGTATATGGCATGGCCGGCGTTGATGTGGACAAATTTTAATAACATTTTGAATTTTCTTATAATTTTTTTCTTTACTTTTTCTTTTTTTTCCCTGGCTTAGGGCCGATGAGGATCATTGGCCACAAGCGACTAGACATTGCCTGACTAATTTTAGCGATGGCATCATGGCCCTCGCCTATGGCCGGCAAACCTCCCCAGCCTTAAGTGCATGGAAAAAGGAAAAAACTAAAAGAAAAGAAAAAGAAAACAGAACAAAAATTTTAAAAAATACAAAAAAAATATTAGAATAATATTAAATTTATCCGCATCATTGTTGGTCATGCCATGTAGGACGACCAATGCTCACATTAGTGATTTCCATTCAAATTTGATCAAACGGATTGAATTGGCATAAATATAAAAGATGTAGGACTGAATTGGCAAAAGAAAAAAAATTTAGGACTGAATAAGTACAATTACAATATGTTGAGGGTTTTTTTTTTCTTAATTTTCTCTCCTACCAAGTGCAAATGGAGAAGGTTAAGATTTGCCTTCTCGTCCTTCGTAGATTTCCTAAGGCCCGGGATATAGCGAGGAATTAAACCTATGACTTTCGGCTTGCAATAAGTCTTGAATCATTCAACCAACTACTATTGCGTTTTGTAAGTGAAAAACTCAACTTTTCATGCTGAAATCCATTTAGGATAAGATGATTTAATCGCGAAAACCTCCCAACTTGTGTTCTATGTTCCAATAGTTCCCTTGTCCTATGAATAGTTGCCAAAAAAACACCTTACCTGTCCAATCACTCCGAACTTAACTTTTCCTCGGATGACTTTTGCTTATCTTCAAATAGAGGGAAAACGTGGCTGGAATATTTTGAAATGTCAAAGGTGCCCTTTGCCCTTTATGAGGAGAACAATGTGCATTTTCGCAAGTTCCATCCACCAACAAGAGAGTGAGCTCATTGAAATCAGAACTTCATCATTCTCATTCCTAAGTCAAGTAACAAATGCACCCTTTAGGTATATCGAAAGTAAATCAAAGAGTAAGTGCAAGAAAGGCGAAGATCAAGATTTATAACGTTTCAAAACTATGTGGCGCCCGAATTTTCTCTTAGGAAAATTACCAAAAAAATATTGAACCTATTCTAATTGCGCCAATATAATTATAAATGTTTTTTTTTGCTAATTAGGTCTAAACATTTTGTAATTGTACCAATTCTGCCAATCTGGCCAATTTTGATCGAAAATTGCTGACATAGATGCTGACTATCCTATGTGACATGGCTAGCGCCGATGTGGATCATTTTTAATAGTATTTTATTTTTTCGATTTATTTATTTACTTTCTTTTCTTTTTCATTTGTTTTATTTTATTTCTCTTTTTTTTCCTTTCTTCCTCTAGCCTGTCTCTAGACCTTGGCAATTGGCTAGAGCAAGGGCTGGTGGGGTTGACCTTGACGTCGCTGGGTCTAGATTTGGCGAGGGCGAGCCTCGGCTAGCCACTGGCCTGCTGCTTTGCCAACCACTTGTGATGGTCGAGCTGTGCCAAGGTGTGGCGACTAGCTAGAGAAAAAAGGAAAGTGAAAAAAGAAAGGAAAAAAAAGAGAAAAGAATAAAGAGGAAAAGAAAAGAATAAAAAATAAATAATAGAAAAATATTAAAATATTTTTGAAATTTGTCCACGTCAGTGCCAACAATGTTATGTAGAACAATCGGCATCCATGAAAGTATTTTCCTATTAAAAATGTTCGGATGACTGAATTGACACAAATGCAAATGTTTATGACTTAATTGGAAAAAAAAGATTTATGACCGAATTAGCACAATTATAATAATGGGTTTTAACTTTGATACTTTTCCCTTCTCTTTGAGCATACCGATCTCCAAAGTCAAACCAACGCCGAAAATCCAATATTAAACTAAGCAGTACATTTCATTTGTATGAAGAGCGTGGTTCTTGCTTCTAATCGGTTCGACCCAATTTCTTTTAGACCATAATGTTAGAAGAAATGTACATGTAAAGGAAAAAACCCCACTTTACCACGTTCCTTTTTCTAAGAAACGTAAATAGTCGTAAGGCCGTATTTTCCTCCATCCTTGTTAGAAGAAACTTCTTCAAACAATGGGAGATTGACATACATGAAAAAAAAAAATCATCATTATTCTTATTGATTTTACATGTGATGATGTGCATGACTTTTAACTCACCAATCAAAGATCCTCTAACCATGAGTTTCGCGAAGGGAAAATTCTTGAAGTCAAACTTACCCTTTCCTCTGAGGGACTACTCATGACAATTTTTCTAGAGACACAAATGTCATTGACATGTCAAGATAGTGGCCATTTAAGATGGTATTTCTAATTATGTGGAGCTTGGGGTGTTACAAACTCCTTCACAGAAAACCTTATATCTGTCTGTGTCGCACGTATGACCAGCTGTACTCTGAAGATGTGAGTTTAACTTCATACTAAACTCATCCCTATCCTAGAAGCGCATATTTACTAAAATGGGTCCTACCTCTAATACTTCTATAAGGATTAGGCCGATCCATTTGAACAAAGTCCTAAAAAGATACTTGAATATGACCTTCCAGGTGTTTCGTTCAAGAGTAAGCAGTACATGTAAATAACAGATAGGCCCTCACCCCGCCCAATTGTGTGGGCCAATAGATCCGACTAATCTCTAAAATACCCGTAATTTTTCTTAAAAATGAATTTCTGAAACTATCCCTTTCATCAAACCTTTATACTTGTAGTATCCCCAAAAGTCTAGAAAGGCTGTAGGAGGAAAGAAGCATCCTAGGCCTCAGCCACTCTTGGCACTGCAATCTTCATCATAGCATATGCACTTGTTTCACTTAAGAGTCAACGAGCTTTTTTGATCATGTCCTCTGATAACGCCTTCACATTTCCACAGAAAGCAATGGATAAGCAGAAAGTAGACAAATGCAACCTATATTAAATCCACAGGGCCATGTTGAAGCACAATCATGAAAGTCATAGACATTTAGCCCTTCCAAAAAAAAAAAAAACAAGATAATAATGTTGCAGCTGGAAATAGCATTTTGTCTCTTGGTATGGAAAATGATATTACCTGAAAAAATTTCTGCATAACATAAAGTAAATAAAAAACTAATTCAGTTTCTTACACGTTTTTTGAGGCAAATGAGGCAAGAGGACCCATGATGGTTATAGATATCCATGGATGTCTCCAAAAGGCAATCAAAAACTGCATCTCGCTGAGAATTAGATAAGCATTGATGGAGGAAATCATGTATACTTGTGCTTGTTTCGGAAAAAAAAATCGTCAAATATTTAAAAAAATTTTTATTGTTATTTCGTTGTTGGTATACTGAAAGTGTAACTAAAAATATTTTCGAAAAATAATGCTCGACAAACTCTTTTACTCGCATAAACAACATTAATATTTGTTTGTTGCAAGAAGTCATATGAACAAAATCACAATATATAATTGATATTCGAACTTACTTGTATCCCCTAAGGTGTTGGTCGTGACATTGTTAAAATAGAATTTTCTTGTTAAAGTATCTTATAATCGTCGTTTGGGTTTTATTCAATATAATCTCTATTTACTGTTAGCTTAAAATTTTGGTTAAACTTTTTAACATGGTACAGAGGGAGATTCACACCCCAATTGATTATGGGAGAATAGCAAAAAGTCCTAAATATATTGCAGTTGTGCCAAATTCAGTTCTAAAATTTTTTTCCAATTAATCCTAAACCTTATAATTGTGCCAATTCGATCCAGAATTTGCTGTCCAACGCTGATGTGACATGCCTGATGTGGGCAATTTTTAATGATTCTTTTCACCTTTCTTGCTTTTTTTCTCCGGCGAGGGCTTTCCGACCCCCGATCGGCCTTGCCGGCCTCAGCTAAGCAGAGCAAGAGCATCCTTGACATGGCCTCATCACCATCTCACACTCGGCTGGCGCTTCGTAAGGGTTTCCCGAGGTGAGAGCACAAGCGAAGGTTGCCATGGCCTTGCTTAATGTGGGCGAGGGGGACATCACCCACTGGCATTCATGGCTTCGGCCAAGCCTAGGCAAGGCCGATTGAGGGCCGCGAGCCCTCGTTGGCAAACAATAGCGAGGAAGGAGAAAAAAAAAAGAATAGAAAAAATAAATAATTTTAAAGTTCTATTAAAAATTGTCCATAGCAATGTCGGCGACGCTACGTTAGCATCGGCCCGTGAATTGAAAATTGCAAAATATCTAGGACTCAATTAGCAAAAGAAGTTTAAAAACTGAATTGTCAAAATTGCAATAGGTTTGGTATTTTTTGGTAATTTTTCCAATTGGTTAAGCATGTGCATCCCTATGTTTGGCGATGGCTTGTCTATGGAGTTTTGATGGGTCTTACATTTATGTAATTTCCATCCACCTAAGTTAAGGTTGTTTCGGTAGAATTTGTCTGGCAAGGAATTATAAAAAACAGTTTGATTTACCTTTCCAGCCAATTTTTTTTAGATCTGACCTCTATATAATGATAGTTACTTTGAGAAATTTCTAAAGGTGAGACAAACGCCTTTTGCTCTTTGTATTAGTTGGTAAGAAAAAGCACACCTGTTCACCTCTAGGACAATTCAAAAAGAACTGGAGGCGAAATGGTTTTTCCTCTTGCAAAGGCTCAGTTTATTTCATGAAAAATGAATGATTTAAAAATTTTCATGCTGAAAGATTGCTTGTAATTGCTTTAAAAAGATTGGAACGAAATTATCTTCATCTCCATATAAAACGAATTGACATAATTATTGTTTGATGACGTAAAATTTTTTCCATTAATAATTATTTCAAGCAATACCAGTGATCCGCTTAATAAAAAATATTCAAATCATTTCTTTTTTCCCCAAAAATAACGGGAGCCTTATATTGCAAATATTTTCAGGATTTTTTCCCTGAATGTTATAAGATGATCATATATAGGCAACTCCTAATGTTGATGGGATTTCATCAAACGAATCCGGACACAATTGTACGAATTTTATTTAAAAAAAACTTATCGAACGGCAATAGTTGGACACAAACATTGATCAAATCGAAGCTGTTCACATATATGACTTCACTCACTGGTTTTTCCATAAAATCATTTCTCATCATTTTGACAGTGGACTATGGTTTTTACTATTTGTAATGATAGAAATTCCTACCTACTATAGGAATAAAATACACGTGATAGACGTGAACCTTTTTGGCATCTTTGAAGAAATGACCAACCCAGAAAAATCTAATAAGTTGAAATTTTGCATGAAGATTCATTTTTCTTTATTTTTATTTTTTTGTCCAGAACCTTAAGATTTTAATTCCACTGAGAGGCTTGGTCGTGGAATCTTGAATGCAGAATTGGAAGCCGTTCTGATGTACGTCGACCCCTGTGACGGAGCGACACTACAATAGGCAATAAGTGGCCATCATTCGCTTCCTGCTTTACCGACGGTGTCTCGCGTGCGAAGCTCGCGCAAATCACGACGAAATGAAGAGTTACGTAAAGATTTTCTGCCGGTTTAATTACCATTGAAAATTCCAAACTGATCCCCCATAGCAATTACAACAAATATTTTTCGACTCACTAATAATCTCTAAAAGCGGTACCATTTGTCTCTCGAAAAATCTTAAATTGATAACCCGATCCAATCCTACCATCCCTTAGCAGTTTGGAATATAACATGGAGTAGATTCGGATAGGGGGGGTTCCATTTAAATTTTTGTGAGAGGAAAGTTGGGAAAATTGCCCAAAAAAATCCTAAACTTATCTTGCGTACAAAGGTCAATTCGGTCATAAACTTTTCATTTTACCAATTTTATTTCTAAATATTTAATTTTGCAGGCCAATTGAATTCCTAAACCTTTCACGATTTGCTAGTATAGTCTTTCAATCAAATTTTCTAATAATTGGATTTAGACTAGATTGCAATCATAAAAAAAAAAGAATTAGGACTAAATTGAGAGGAAAAAAATAGGTTTCAATTAAAATTGGCAAATTATTCGAACGACTACAATGACGTAATTGTTTCGATAAAAAAATTAAAAAAAAACTAAAAGTTTAGGGTCGAATTGAATATTGCATAATAATTTTTTTTTTTGTTTTGTTCTTGTGTAAAAAAAAAAAGCAATAAGTCCTAGTAAAGCTAATTTTGAGTAAAATAGCGCTGGTGGGTGCCTAGTTTTTCACACGATGTGAAATTTTTAATATCATCCACTCATGTTCCTTCACGAGCCAAACAGTGGCTACTTGCTGAATAGACCCGGGGCCGCTTGTAAAATATTTTACTCTGAAAGGAAAGAAGATCAGAACTCTGTGGGGGCAGGACAGGTGATCTACTTGGTTGGCATGAGTCGGATGATGCATAATTATATTTAGACATTAGGCTCGATCGAAACCTAAAGATGGGGTTTTTAACACCTAGGCCATGAGGCACTAACTACATAACAATTTCCAAGCCCACGAAATAAAGAATTTAATAATCCAATTTAAGAGATCTTGTGGTGACCGTGGGGCTGGCATATCTGCGTGTCGCCATAATTGGAGGCTTGGAAAAAGGGAAATCAACGTTAGAACCCTAAGCAATCCGCTCAGATTACTAAGCATCTAGCCATTATGTTTTCAATTGGATTACTTGCCGAGCCCCACTCTCTTGTTGCCGATCTGCGATAATTCCCCGACACCTCATTGTATCAAACATGACCGTACGATGAATCCCTCGTTCACGTAATTGCAAATGATCTTATCATGTTGGCTTTGCTTATAATATCTTTTTGGACCCGCCACCATCAGACAATAAGTTAAAAACAGAAGTTCCTTCGAGAAATTTCCAAAATCCCCCTAAACTTATTGTGCGTTGTGCCTGAATTCAGTCCTAAATCTTTTGACCACGTTGCGAATTTAGTCCTAAAACTTTTAAATCTGCAAATTTATACCTAAACCTTATAATAATTTTCCAACTGTCCCTAAACCTTCAGAATAGCCAATTAGTCCTTTCGGTTACTCACTCAAATAACATAAGTCAAGGACTAAAATGACAAAGTTTCAAATATTTACAGGACTAAATCGCACAATTTTCACAATATTTAGGATTAATGGACATAATTGAAGAGTTATAACTAAATAGGGAAGTCGTTCAAAGTTTTAGGACTAGTTGACACAATTGAGAGGTTTAGAACGAATTGAAATAAGTAGTTGAAAGTTTATGACGTTTTTTGGGAATTTTCTAGAATTCTTCCACTAACCTATTCATTAATTGGCCTTTAAAATATTGGGCTAAAGGCCCACACGTGTATAAGTTCTAGATTTTTGGGGTCACAAAAAAATTTGGAGTAATGTATCGCACACGTAGAAAGTTTTAGATTTTCGTGTCCCAAAAAAAAAGTTAATTGTATATATTTAGGGATTTTTTTTTGGTGGTTCCTCCCTTAAAGTGTTGTAAAGAGAGAAAGAAACGGTAAAAGAAGCCAGTTTACGGGTGCACAGTTGATCATTTCACCGTTGAAAAAGGGCCAACTACTATTGGCTTTGGCAACTCTTCCATCCCATCGCTCACCTCTTTACATATGTGTTTGTTGGAGGGAACTAGAAGAAAGTAGGGGGAAAGACGGAAGAAATAGGACGGCGGAGTTTGGCGGGGGGGGGGAGTTTCTTCGCTAACCGCGTTTCGTGGGGGGGGCGGGAGAAAAAAAAAAAAAAAAAAAAAAAAAAAAGAGAAAAAAAGGGTTGCTTGTAAAAAAAAGAAAGGGGGGGGGGAGG
>JAGVVM010014119.1:0-11118 GCA_019149425.1 Psidium friedrichsthalianum
TCTAAACGTCAATGAACCATGCTAGAGCAGCCCCTGCCCCTCTCCTGGAATGTGTTCATCAATAACGAACCCATAATCGGAATAGATGCGGCCATCTGCGCAAGTAGTACTTCATATGAGCTCGGAGGCAACCTGTCCCATTGGTACTTTCTGGGACGAACTCGAGCTCTTTGTAATTGGGGGCGGAAACTTCCCCTTAGAAGCGAAGGGGGGATATCTTGTCGACTACGGGCTAGTTCATATCCCGGGCTACTGAGGCCATTTCTCCATTTTTGCGAGCCTCCTCCGCACTCTTCTACTTTGCATCCTAGCTTTTCTTTTTTTTTTCATATTGAGGTCGATGACCACGAGCGAGGATTCAGGTGACGGCCTTTTTTTCAACATTTCGGCACTTTCTTGGAATGTGGCACTTCCCCCAGGGCTTGAGCCAGCTCGAAGGGTTGGATGACAGCGCTGAGTACTTGGGGCCGGATCAGCTAGGCGGGGTATCTTTGCCTGGCTTTCCATCATCATAATGGCTTTCATTTCCGCTAGCATCGTGGCCAATAGTTTGTCATCTCGTCTCGAGGTTAACTACCCTGGGGCTCTTCAATTCCTCGCATTCCATTCTTGTCCTGAGAAGGGTTCTGATACGGCTGCGTGGCACTTTCCGTGACCATGGTAACCTGAAAAGAGAATTTATACAAATGAGTATGATGGATGAAATGACGAGTCGGTCCATGACAAACCTCTATACCCAGAAACGAGCAAACATGATCAAAATGATTAATTCGAACACATTTCAATTTCGTCAGCTTTTTACAGAAATTCGTATAATTCTCATAGAATTTGAAAAAATGCCAAACTTTGCAAGCTATAAACTAAGACAATGCTTGAACAATTTTCATTTTTAGATTCGAAAGATTCCTCATGGATTAGTACAGTTTATACTTCTTTCTAAAAATTTTCCTCAAAAACTGATTTGTCCGGTTTTTACTTTGAGGATAAATGGCTCATCAAAAATGCGAATTTGATGCCCACAAAAATTTCCAGTCCACTAATTAAAACCCTTCTACAACTTTCATGTTTTGATTTTTCTCAAAAAAGCACGTCTTCTAGTGAGAAACGAAGAAACAAAAGTGAAGTCGGGGAAATTCCAGAATCCAGACAGTTTTTCTTTCACCTTAAATTCAGTAATAAATGGAAAATGAATTGAATTGATTCAAATTTTTTTTTAGTGATGAATTAGGGTCTTGTGAATATTTTCTATGAAGACTCTATATGGTCAATTAATCATAGAATTTAATAAAATTATGCAATACCAGAAAGTCAAGTCTGAACAGTAACCTTTATTATAAGAAAAGCTCATAAAGTCACGAAATACAATTAAACATGGAACAAGAATCCTAACATGGCAAACAAGCTGTTTTTCTTCTTTTCTTTGTGGCGACGCGATCTATAGACGAACGGGCCTCCAACTCTTTTCGAAGTCATGCATTCCCTTTAGCCAAAGTCTCCATTTGTTTCTTCGCCTTTTGCGCCTCTTTGCCCATAGGTCTCAATCTCGGCTTGACGGGTGGGCTTCATAATCACCAACGGGAACTTCGGAAGCATGTGAGTTGGGTAATACATGGTGCTTAATTATACCGGGCCTTCGCATGATAACGTTTTCCTTTCCCTCGAGCTCCTCCTTGGGTAGTGATAGTAAACGAGTCTTGGACTTGAGCCAAGTTTAGTCAAGATGCTGATCTCCGGTTCTATTGTCATGCCCCGAATCTGGCGAACGCATAACATCCCTGTCGTAGGCTAAAACCTCATCGCCTGGCCACCCTTAGCGACGGCCCAGGACACGTCGCGGCCAAACGACGACTAACAGAATGCTACAGCAGAAGACCTCAACCCCATACATACAATAACAGAGGGGTAGAAGAGACATAGAGACAAATTTTCAAATGCAAAGGACTTCCATTAAACTGCCAAGGGTCACATACTACAACTTTTAAATAACAACAACAGTACAACATGCGATAACAAAACGTACCCACGACGACTACAAAAGCAGGACTACTAGCATCTACTAAAACTAAGCTCCCCTAAAAAAGGATCACGCGAGGAGGTTAAAGCTCTAGGCATCCTCTACATCACTCCTATAGGCAGGTAGGTCTCCTCGGGAAGTGGGCCAGGTGGGTCTATCTCCATGTCAACCTCCATCTGGTTCTCATCAGGGTCGTCAGCATAATACACGCGGGGACCTTCCTCCCAAAACTATCCTCGGACTCAGACTCTGGTCCACTTGAAGGGTCCACCAACGCACCATCAGGAGGGGCAGCACTAGGATCTTGGGCATGAAGGACCTCGGGTGGAATGTCGAAGCCAGGAAGGGCCTCAGACAGGTCCTCCCCACCCTCAATCTCCATGCCTCATATTGGTGTTTCTCCCAAACGACATCACCCACATCCACCTAGAGAGTGGTCCCTGCCAGACGTAAACACTGCCATCGTTTGCTAAATATTCCGTCCTGTCAATCTGCGACTCCATGGGTATCCCAAAAACTTTCCGCGGTCCACTCATACTCAAGGTCGGGGGTCTGAAAGGGCGATCAGCCCAAAGCGTGAGTTGAAAACTCAATGAACATGCACCTAAACCAGGTATAGAATGCACATGCACCAAACATCAACAACCAGGCAAATCTAACATGAAACGACGTCAAGTAATTACACACGAATATTCAGACAAATTCATCAACCTCATACCACATGCGAACTTTCAGTCTCATACCACTAGTTCATTTCAATCGAATGCAATGCAGCATGCTATGCTTATCCCCAATGGGATCTGTCGGTGGCTCTCTGGGCACTGCCGACTGTGCCCCGAACCGTGGCCCTTTTGACACTCCGGTTGGCACCCTTATCGCTCCAACGTCTCGTGCCTCGCACGCCACAGACGTAGTACCGCGACCGTGGCTCTCTGGGCACTGCGGTCGGTACTCCTTGTTGCTCCAATTCCCGTGGCTCTCAGGGCACTGCGGGCCGTCCTGCACGGTTCTACGCACTCCGCCAAACGAGGTACATATCTCATGCCAGCATGTCATGCAAACAGTCACTCACATTCGCATCATGCAACGTGCGACACTTCGGGACCTCGTCCCCAATCAGTACTCATGGAAGTCAACTTTATTGAATGTGGTCTCCTCAAGCTCATTTCATGCGAACATGGCAATCGAGCATGCGTCTCAAGCATTAACTTCCCACTCTAGGGGTCACAATTCAGTCGCACATGAATTTCTAGCCGTTGCGACCCATGACTACACTTCAAGCATGCATGTACACTTCGAGTTCTACTCTCAACTGACAATTACACTCCATGACCAACAACTGCATCCCATGTTTGGCAATTCCACACACATGCACATTAACATCTCTCTATAGTAGCTCACGGTCACACTTCAATACACATGCATGTGCACTTCACATTTAGACTTCAATTAACAATTATAATCCATAACCAACAAGTGTAATGCTCGGCCATACCACACACACACATTGACTACCCCAACGCTTGGAGTTCACGGTTTCCACTTCTAATATCCACACATTTCAACTTCCAGCACTAATTATCAATTGCACTCCATTGGGCGACGACTATGACTCATGACCGGTTCTCAAGCACACATGCATACACAATCTCCAGCCTTTACGTCTCACGACCCCACCATAAACACACGTGCACTTCTAGTCCCAAAATCCACCATCAACTACTCTACATGTACAGAAATTCCAGCTCGTGATTGGCGATTCAAACTCACGCACACAAGCTTCCTAGGGCCATTGAAGTTCACGGCCATGGCTCAATGCACCATCACATGGAAATCCCAGCAATATAGCTCACAATGGGCATGCGTACACCTCAATTCCAGCAACAAATATCAAGCGCACTCCATGGATATTCACTATAGTTCATGGCCGAAGCCCAGCATGCATGGACACAGAATTTCCAGCAAGATCATCAACATGCAATGTCATCTAAGGCTACCCCGGCCTCATCCTACGTTCTATACTAGGGTTAGAGACATGCTCACCTTCACAAGCTCGGCAAACCTTGGACAGTAACAATCTTGGACAGCAATGACAACCACGGTTCCTAGCAAGACCTAACCGAACCCATATGTAAACAACCTCATCAATGGAACACCAATGGCTCGGCCATTGCTCTAACAAGCTATCCCAAGAAGGATCAACATCTATCTTACCTTAAGAAGGACGTAGATGGACACAGCAAGGTTGGTGGAGGGTCGGATTGCACACGCAACGACGGGGCACCGGCGGTGGCGAAGACTCACCACGACCAGCTTCTGTTCAAGCAAGGTCCACGGATTTTCAGTGGTTGAATGACTAATCTAATTAGAGAATATCGAAGTTCAAGATCTTACGGACGTGTGGGAGAAAACGGGGAGTCGTTTGGACTCCGGACGAGCTCGAACGGGCGATTTCTTCCCGGACGCGCGCTGGAGCCCGCGCGACGGGATTGGAGCCGTCTACTTCGTGGGGCTGTTCCGGCCAGCTCCGGCGGCCATTTGGTGCGAGTAGGGTATCAAATCGACGGGCTTGAAAAGCAGAAGGAAATGGTTTTGGTTTCGCGGCAAATGGAATTTTGTAGAAGAAGTTATGGCCTTTAGAAGACGGGTAGTGCAGGGGACCCGAGAGGGAGAGGACGCGCGGGAGAGAGAGTAATAGAGAGGGAGAAGCTCTTTGGTTCTTGAGGGAGAGGAGAGTGTAAGAGAGAGAGAGATCTATTATCCCCCTTTTAATTTTAGAGGAAAAATTAAAATTCAAAGATGGAAGTGACATGGCATTGGAACTCTAACTTGCCATTAATGGTGAGGTGACCAAAAGTGGGCTTCATAAATGAGGAAGAGACAAGGTAATCATGAGATTTCTTGAAAAGGCAAAAAAGGAGATTTGAGGTGACAAGTACTCTTGGAAAAGGTGAGATGTGACCGATGTGACACATTTCCTCGGGAAACGTGTCATCGGGACCCAATGAACTTCTAACATAGATGGCACGCACTACGAGGTCAAACCAGTCTAATGCTCTAATCTCACAGAAAATTCTTAAATTACGCCCAGGAAATTTAGAGCAGAACCAGGGGCGAATTAGTCATTCTCAATCTTTGCCTCACTTCTCGGCACTCCGATACGAAACCACTAAATTTTGAGCTCTTAGACACAATGTTCAGAGTTCAACTGCAGTATCCATGAATATTCGATTGTCCAAATTCAGAAACTCATTTTCGTGGTCACTTTCATTTAATAACGACTTCAGCAAATACTCAGACCAACGGGCGGCTGTTAGGCGATACGAATATCTGTCCTAGGTAGCCTTTCCCTTCGGTTAGTCATCTCGAGTTGATCAGGCTCGAGTGAGATTTACTAAAGCGCTTAATGAAATACACCCATTCAATAAATTAAACCCCGAAAATGGGTCGAATATCCAGGATGTTACATCTATAATTCTCGGCTGCAATGAATTCAACTTGAAAAGTGTCTGGCCCCAAAAGTGGTGGAATATCCTGTAAAACTCCATATTGCCGTACCACCACGGAGAGGATGATACCGCGTCACGCCAGTAATACCCAAAAGAAGTATAGGCTCCCGCTCACCAGGTAATAAACGAGCTTAGAAACTTGAAACCATATAGCTTGCCATAGAAAAACCTTGGGACTCGGATCTTTAAATAAAATCAATCCACTCGAATAAGACAATCTAGCAATATTTTTTTGCAACTCTTGAAATTTGCAATTGGGTTTCCTCTTGACTTACCTGTGGAATAGTCATTCTTGAGCCAAATTTAGCATAAGAGAGAAAAACCACATTTGCAAAAGTCCAACCGGAGCATGAAATGTTTTGGCCTTATTTTACTTAAAACGAGTCAGGGATATAAAAGTCTCGACTAGGATAGCATTATAAAGTTCATTCCACTACAAACTTGCCTAGCTATCCAAGCCATAGATGGACTAATAAATTCTTTTGGAGCGGAAAGATCACAAGTCCGAAGAAAGCTAGAATGAAGATCCTACTTTGCAATGTGAATTGCTCTCATAAAAAGTTCAATGAGAATGAGAAAGGGCACATATGACAGTTTTCTTTTAAAATTTTCCTCATTTTATTTTCGCTAATTTTTAAAAACTCAGCAAAAATGACAATTGGATCCATTCCCACACAAGGGCGAATTAAATCAATACCCAAAGGTTTTCAGTGGCAAGGCTATATTCTTCCAAAGTCGGAGTGAGCTCGTGCTTACCTAAAACGAAAGCAGCGGTATATGGGCACCAGAAATGTGCAAGCGCCTGCATGACCCCGGTCTGTAATTCGATGTCCAAAAGTGGCAACATATGACCCATACGGCTAAGGGCATAGGTCCGTGCATCAATGCTCAAACAGCCCCACATCTCCTTCAACTCGGCCTTCGGAATGTACACAAAATGGATATCGATGTGTCCCATTGTCTATAGATCACGCGCCACAATCCTAAGTGTCATGGACCGACCCAAACAATAATATAAGACAAGATGAAGTCAGAAGCATACTTTACTGTGGGATACAAAAATAAACAATCACATGGACAGCACATTACTCGTGGGTTAACCTTATTCTAACTATCCTAAAGGCCCACAAATGAAGAGAAAGACTTATGGCAAGGCGACAATCTCGCGCACATAATCAAGATTAGCCGTGATCTCACAACATGACCAGGATTAGCCGAGCCATTCCACTTCGGCTGCTCAAGTTAAAAATTATAACCCCCGCTTTGGTAATCTTACCGAGCCTGAGGCCTAACTTTTAAAACTCATTTTGAAAAGAGGTTTGGGATTGAATCTGGACTAACTTTCAACGTGATCTCACGCCGAACGCTAGAACCAAATCACAATACTATCCTAAAACTAGTGGCCCAGGTCCGGCCATGAGACGTATGTGATGTAGTGCTAAAACAATTAATCATGCATAACAGTTAAATTCAAATATCGCTTCAGAATGTGCAAAATTAAATAAACAATTTCAACACCAATCTGTAAAACAAAGGGTTAGCAAATAAACTCCACCCCTTATAACTCCATGTCTGCAAAAACATATAACACCTATAGAATGAGTTCCAAGCAAGATCGCCAAAAGCGAGATATCTATGAAATTTTCATTGGCCTAAGTCCACTAAGGCTTTTAAAATTTCGAAAAATTCAAGTACTCCAATTAGTGCCTTCTTTTTTTCGAAAATTCAAAAATTTCAATCCCCGCGGAGTCGCCAAGCTGTCGCGACCTAAAAATTCGATCGGTAAAAAATTTTCAGGTTAACGGATTATCAGGTTAATTAGATTAACTAACCTAATACGGACTCTCCAAGCTCTACCGAATCGCAACTTTGATTTTTTTTTTTATCATATGATTTTAGAATTTAGAGTCGCCACTAATCATTTTTTGGTGGTCGATTAGAAACCTAAGTAAATTAGGGGAAAACTAAATTACTTCTACGAACCAGAGATTATGAGTTCGGGGACTTGGTTACACTAGTTAATTAAACTAATGGCCTTTCGGTACCTTAATTCCATGGATATCCTAATTTTGGCAACTCAGGCTTGATTTACTCATAAGGCTCTAGTGAGGTGTGTTCTTTTTTGTATTTTCACTTTTTAGATGGAAAGCATGGATGAATGGTGTATAGATAAGCAAAACGTGAATAGGTAAATATAGACACGCGAATGTATACGTGCGAACGTGGACATGCAATCATGAACATGCGAGCATAGATATACAAATATGACATGCAAACGTGAACATACGTTACATGCGAACGTAGACATGCAAGTATGGCATACGAATATAGACATGAGGATGCGACATACGAATAAATCATCAAAATAGGATTGTCTAGTCGAAATGGCCCGTTTCCTAATGTTTTGGGATTTTTTGAATTTCCTGGAATTTTTCAAGACAATTTGCCTATGTATGGCAAAATCATCATTTTGAAAAGATTAGGAAGGGAAATCAACAAAAAAAGGATTGGCCAGTCGAAATGGCCCATTTCCTAGTTTTTGGGATTTTTCTTTTGAAATTTTTTTTGTTTTGCATGAATATGCATGAATTAATGACAATATGAGTATGTATGCGGCATGGCAAAGTATGCATGAGCTATACTATATGAAATGGACATGAATGACATTTTTTTTGTATTTTGAATGCCCTTCCCATTCTGGGGTTTAATGTGGCAGAAATTAAATTGCAGAAAGTAAAGGCAGTAAATAAAGAACGTCCAACGGGTGGGTCGGCCTTCCCATTCTGGGGTTTGATATTGAGAAATTAAATTGCAGAAAGTAAAGGCAGTAAATAAATAACCTCCAACGGGTGGGCCGGTCTTCCCATTCTAGGGGTTGATGGTGCAGAAATTAAATTTCAAAAAGTAAAGGCAGTAGATAAAGAACCTCCAACGGATGGTTCGACCTTGGCTCGACTACCCATTCTGGAGTTTGACGGTACAGAAATTAAATTGCAGACAATAAAGGCAGTAATAAAGAACCTCCAACGGGTGGGTCGGCCTTCCCATTCTGGGGTTTGATGGTGCAGAATTAAATTGCAGAAAATTACAATATGAATACGACATGTGAATATGACACGGCATAATCGAAATTTAAATCAATCAATTGAGTGTAACGACATTCTCGAAGATTTTAATGGTTAGGATTGTTACCTGATTTGACGGATTTGATTGACGAATTCGGACCTCGTGTCACCTTATGGATCAAGATTACGGCTCGAACGACGGGGATGAACTCGTGATTGTATTAATCGGTAGAGAAATTGGTGATGCAACACCTAAATTTAAACTCCCACCATCTTCAAAACTCTCTTTTGGAAAAGAATTCTCTCTCTCTCTTTTTATTTTTTTCTCTAATTTTTCTTCAATCTCCCAAAACCCTCTCAAACATTTCAATTTTCTCTCCCAAAAAATCCTCTCTTCCAAGCTCTCTTCTTCCTCCTTTTATAGCCTACTCATTTATCTCCCATTTTAATTTCTCCATTAACTCTATCTCCCATTCTAATTTCTCCACTACTTTTTCTTCATCTCATCTTCTTCTCCATCTCTATCTCACATTCTAATTTCTTCACTAACTCTTCTTCATCTTCATCTTCTCTACTCCATATCTATCTTCCATTCTAATTTCTCCACTAACTCTTCTTCATCTCCATCTTCCCTTCTCTATTCTCATCTTATTTTCTCCATCTATTCTTCTTCATTCCCTTCTCTATTTTAATCTTATTTTCTCCATCTATTCTTCTCCATCTTCCCTTCTCTATTCTAATTTCTCCACTAACTCTTCTTTTGGTATTTTACAAAATAATCCCTCAAGTGTTAGGTATGTGCACTCTAGTCCTTGAGATTTTAATGCAAAATTCAACTAAGCCTCTTTTACAAAATTGAGTCATTCTGAGTACACTGGGCCAAGATGAAAATTCAAACTATTAGAGGATAATGTCACAACTCCTAAAAGTGAAAAACAAAAATACAATGACTTGAATTAGATTTTTTTAGGCCGATTCGAGATTATGCTCGTGAAGGAACATATGACGCCGAATTGTATTTTTTGAATTTGTGATGGCCAACATGAAAAGGGAATTAAAAGAAAAATATTGACTTTTTTTTTGTATTTTTGTGGCCTCCAATACAATTTCTTTTCAAATATTTCCTAATTTTTGAAAAATATTAAAAAACGCAAAAAATATGAAAAATCATTTTTTTGGTCAAATTGGTTCCATAGGCTTGGCCAAGGTCCCCAAAGTTGATTTTTTAATTTTATGAATTTTTATGGATTTTCTTTTAATTTTAGAAGAGAAAAGATGATTAAAAATCAGGTGTCAACAATCATGTGCAGTTTATGCTCCAAGTCAGAATTAGCAAATTAACATGCAAAATAATTATGTATAAATCATGGAATGTGCAAACACAATACAGATGTATCAATTTTTTAGCATCACACGTGTTTACAGAATGTGCAAGTATGGAAGAAAATTCTCAAGAATGGGAGAATTTGAATTGCCCCTAGATATGTGGGCAGACCGAACAAATTGGGAGCCTACTCCTTAAGTTGAGAAGCGCTTGTCTTTGACTTTACCCCTGCACAACGAAATGCATGGGTGAAGGAGTCAAGTGAAGACTTGATGCATTTGGGCTTGCTTAATGTTGACAACCGCCATGGCCGTCGGTCGAAAGCAGAAAAGTTATCCTTGAAATCAAATGAGTTAAAGAAGACATACTCTCCTTTTCAATTCAAGATTGCTATCAATTTGCCCCTATTTTCATCAGGATGGATCTCTTCAGATTATCATAATATTGCCCCTTGGGGTTGTCTCTTTAGACATGTTAAATGTTAGTATAAACATTTCCTGTCAAAATGAAAGAAAACGTGTGAGCCAGTATTAGAAGGGATAAACTGAAACGACACTGGTTTTACCCTTCATCTTGATGCCTTACATGATTCCTTTACCAACTTCGCTAGGTTGGGTTTCCCTCGACTTTCGATGGACATTTCACACCATTAGGGCCAAGGTTATGGCAAAGTATTGATTTCGATCTCATTCGTCGAGTGTCCCTGCTTCTTTCTACAAAAGAGATGTGCAAAAAATTATTTTATTTATTTATAGCATTTACAACATTCCCCAACCTTGGGGATCGAACTCGGACCACTTCGAACCACTGTCATTCCCCATGTCATCAGGCCCATTAGACCATAGGCGTCCATGGGGGTTCTTTTTTAACGGTTCATCTTCAGGTGGCATAATCTTATCGTATTGGGCAATTCTTCATCATGATGCTTTCCAAGGCAATTTACAATCCCCGTTAAGACGAATAAAGTAATTCAGAACTCGAGACGATCATAGGTAAATTAGAATGATACAAAACTACTCATCTCTGAGGTTGCTCGGTCTTTCGTTCGCATTTTCCTTATTTGAAGCCGTCCATCTAGTGGGCAATAACCCACATTATTGATTCGCCCTCAGTTTGTTCAAACAAGGAACTGAGATCAAAAAAAGGACTCATATACGGGTATGACTGTGTTTCTCGGGCCAATTTGCAAATTTCTGATAATGAATT
>JAGVVM010014120.1:0-14889 GCA_019149425.1 Psidium friedrichsthalianum
GTTCCGGTGCCGTCCGTAGTGTTGCAGCGCTGGGGTGCAATGTTTAGTTTGAGTTTCCGCAGTTGGTAGTGGGACTTCTGCGGAGTCGGTGGAGGGTCTGTGGTTGGTCTGTGTGGGAAAGGTGATCTCTTCTTCTTGTTTCTTCTTCTTCTTGTGTGATTTTGGTGAAAGGTATGATGTGTCATTCGGATATAATGGGTGATGTGGAAGGTTTCGTGGAATAAAGGGGTGTTGTTGGGTCCGGGAGCTGGGGGTTTCGGTGGGAGAGGAGGTAAGGTGCGGGGGGGGGGGGGTATCGGAATGGTGAAGATGGCGGGGAGAACGGATGACGGGGGGAAGGAAAGATTTCTGATTAGGAATAAATGTAGAGAAGAAAACAAAAGAATGGTGATACCCTGAAATCTGATCGGATAAAAATAGTATAATAATATGTATGAATTTATATACTATTTTAATGGATACTAAAAATTTTCTAATACTTTTATAAATGATATATTACTTTTGGGTTTCTTTTGTTTATTTTAATTTTTAATTTAATTGGGGTATGGTTTGGTTGGCCTGACACTACTAACAATAAGACTTAAATTATTTATCTGGCCGTATACACTAAATAGACATTAAAAAACAGCGAACATTATGCGAAACCCAAATACAAGAGAACACTAATAAATATTGTAATGTGGGAATAGATGGTGAGTATGGAATTTCTGTTATAATATTTATTGTTTGGGGCTTTTTTGTTGGAATTTTTTGAAGTATGAGTGAATATATATATAACTATTTATTATGGTATGTATTTGAGTTTGTAAATATGGTGGTGTGACGTTGATAAATTTTGGGTTTTGGGTCACAATAGTGTTATAATAAGTTGGTCCGGACATCGGAAGCAGAATTATCGAACTAACGAACGGCAACGGACGACAAGAAGGACATGAATAAAAGTTATTATTGAATAATTTTATTTATGTAAAGAATTATATTCTTGAGAACACACAAGGTATGTTTCAAATATTAATGATAACAAAATATTTTGACACAAGAAGAGGCACCCTCCCCCGTTATCCCCAAAGCCGCAATCAGACAAATCCTTATGGTGGATTGCCTGATAAATGAATATTTGGTTAGGCATTTTAGGGTGTAGTTTACTTATTTTTCATGTTACCATACATGGTTTTTAATATATTATGATAATTATTATTTTTTACAATAAGTTCTTATATTTATTTATTAATTAATAGGAAATAATTTATATTTTGTATATATAAGGAAAATTAAATTTTATTTATGTTTTTGATTTTATTATTTGTGTTTGTTTATATTTCTGTAAAAAAATTATTTGTGATGCTGGAATTATTGGAAAATTTATTTTTAAGTTTTTGTTATATAATTAAATAATATAATGTAAAACTTAAATTGAGGTTGAAGTATAGTAATATTATTATTATGAAGTATATATGCATGATAGCTTGTTTTTGTTATAAGCTTTTTTATTGTTTGAAATAGAATTTTATTAACTTTTTATTTTTTGAATATAATTTTGAAAGATAAGATTTGTATTGTATTATTTATATGTTTTTAATTTGTTATTTATTTTGTTTGTGAGCATTAATTTCTGGCCAATCCTTTCGCCTTCGTGAACTGAATTTCCGGTATGATGCAAGAATCGAAACATTTAGGTGCATCTGCCCGAAATTTAAAACATTTGGTCAATGATGATGGCCCTGATCGCTCATATACCAAATGTCCTACGAAGAAGTAGTGGAGGGCAGATTTACTGAATACTCCTACAATCATAATACCTGAAGAGACTACAGAAGTTATATCTGAAGCATGTTTCAGAAGAGATGGGCCACGACCGATGAAGGGATGAATCCAGAAGATCCGGACGATATTGTAGTGCCAAAAAATAACTCGATACACAGGCATCGAGTCGGCCAAAATACACATGAAAATCATCAAACTCACACCAGCAGAAACAAATTTGTCGGAAACACAGTTTTAATTACCAAACACGTCGGGCCAAAAGATGCAGCAAACCCATGCACCAAGCAAGCACACAGCGAATGACAAACGTCAGAAACTGAAATTCCAAGAGCTCTAACAGCTAATGCAAAGCCAAATCTCTCTCTCTGCCAAAGCACCAGACGAGAAAAGAAAAGAAAAGGTCGAATTTTTTTCTTCTCTCTCTTCCGTTTTCTCCCCTGTTTCCAAGCCACCAAACACGCCGTTTTCACAAATCAAGAAACTGGTAATTCTCCTCATTCTCGAACGTACCTCGAGGGAGAGATCAGAACAAGCAAAACCCATGATTGCTATGCCAAAAGAGAGCCGGTCTCTCCATTATTGTGGAAGTCAAGCGTCAGTCAATCGTCAATCACTCCCCCATCAAGTGACATTCTTCCGCATTGAATAGCCTCCAACTCGCAACAACCGGCGACGAGCCAGGGGGAAAAACGAGAATAACAAAGGAAAAAGGCTGCGAGCCAGAGAGGCTTCAAAAGCTCGGTGAACAGGAAAAAATGCGGAAACTGAGAGCTTGGGATTGTATGGCAATCCAAGTCTTAGAGACGGTGATGATGGTTTGAAAGAAAAGCGTGACGGTACAGTGGAAAAAGAAGTTTCTTTTCTGTTTTTTGTTTTTGTTTAATGTGGAAAATGAAAGTGTAAAAAGAGAAATAGAAAGCTTCTTTTTGCCTATGGAAAGCGAAAAGATCTCTTTTTGTTTCACTTTATTCTCGGTTAATCATTAATTAATCAAATTAATAACTTGCGATTGGTCATGAATTAGTTGAACTCATATCCTCACGTGGCCCTACCTTTTCCTATCCAAACGAAACTTAGCCCCCCAATTACTTTAAATGCGGATCTCGCAATTCAAAATCAAGGCTTGAGATTTATCGCCGTCAATAACCATTTTTGTGAACGCGTATGTAATATCATTGAGCAAAAAACATAGTGGCCCAAATTAAATTGGTCAATTTAACATAACTAAGAAATTCGAAAGAATTACTCTGATTTAAGCAAAAAAGAGGAAATTTACGCGTTATTTAATTATTAAGATATGTTGAAACGAAATTTAAAGATAACTAAGAAATTTGATGGAATTATTTCAGCTTGATTAAATCGTATAATTTTGTTACGTTTAAGCAAGAGAACTATCCGCGACCCAAAAAAAATGCAAGAGTTCCATTTATTTTGCATTTTTATTTTATTCTTTTGGGTCGAAAACAATTTATTTAAATGGCGATCTCGCAATTCAAAATTAAGGCTCGAGAGTTGTCGCCGTTGGTAAGCATTTTCTTGAACCATTTGCAATATCATCAGGCAAAAAACATGGTCGCCCGAATTAAATCGGTCAATTTAAATATAACTAAGAAATTCGATGGAATGACTCTGATTTAATAAAAAGAGAAAGTTTGTGCGTTATTTAATTATGAAGATATGCTGAAACGAAATTTAAGATAACTAAGAAATTTGATAGAATTTCTGTAGCTGAGTAATGTATACAGCTAGGGAATATAAATCATTAATTATTTCCTTAATTTTTTAAATATTTATCGGTTGAATATTAGACCGCGATGTTTTTGGAATATTTTATTCGCTTTTTCGCAGGAGCACATACGAGACCAGCTCATCCCCCGACAGTTGCTTTACGCACGACGCCTCCATTTGGCGCCAGATTTAACGGGGTCGACATCGGATTCGTTCTGACAGCAAAACCCCCCTCCTCCCCCAGCGGATCGGTAAACCGTACGCGCAATGCTTAGCGCGTTCCCCGTTCACGCGATCACCCAGAGCCATGTGCCGTTGGATCATTCATGTCTCTCGGCACGCGCGGCGCGTGAGGGTCGGGGGAGCGGGGCGAGCTGGGGAATGTCGTCGTCGTCGTCGTCGTCGTCGTCTATTTTTATTTCGGGGAGCGAAGCCGACGGTTTGACCTTGATCCCGTTCCTCCGCCTCGCTGTTTTGCGGGCCCTTTTTGGTAATCAACGGACTCTTCGGGCCCTCGAGCCAAACTTGGCTTTGATTCTTGCAGAATTGCGGCATTTTGTAGACTGTTGCTGGACTTCTCTTCAAAGCTTTGAAAACAAGTGTTACTTTTACAAAAAAAAAAAAAAAAAACCCAATCCAGTATATCTCTGATAAATTTACTTCAAATCATTTTTTTCATCACTAAAAATCTAAACTAATACACATTTGATAAATTTACCCTAAACTGGTACACCTACGATAAATTTATCATCTGTTAATTTTCGTTAAATTTTATCGTCAAATATTAATTTGGATGACACGTGGCAATTACCGAATGTATACGTTTGAAATTTTTACCCTCTATTTGTCACGGATATATAAATTTAGGGTTTTTATGCTATTATCCAATTTAATGAAAACTGACAGAAGACAAATTTATCACATGTGTACCACTTCAAGGTTTTTGGTGTCAAAATAATTAGTTTTCGATAAATTTATCACAGATATATCGGTTTAAAATTTTTTGTGGTCAAAAAAAATTTGAAGTAAATTTGTTACAGATGTACTAATTTGAGATTTTTTATGGTATTAACCTGAGATTTTAAGTTTTGATTTGCACTCTGTGAGGTGGGACCATTTTACGTGCGTGCATGCCATGGACATCCACTTTATATGGGAAAAATGGAGGGTTAAGTTGCAAACATGCGTAAGTGTACATGACATGGCGATGCTTGCTTTCTTTTTCTTTCTTTTTTGCCACTTTTGTGGTGTCCTCACTTTTCGATTATTCGAGTAGAATGGAATATGCCTTCTAGCCACTAAAGATGCACATGACAACACTTTTGCTTCATAAAAGTTGATTCCTCCGCTTCTACTCTAGAAGTTGATTTCTGATTAAAGAAATTTGCTCGGTAACGGTTAAAAATTTCTACTTTGAAAAATTATTAACACAAATTTTTTTATAAAAAATTATTGTCGACGTCCAAAAAATTTCTACTTTATTTTTATTTTTTTAAATTAAATATTTTTATTATTAAAAAACACTATTTATTTTTTATTCCAGTGGCCGGAGACGGCGACTCAGTGGCGGTAGACTGCAGTGGTGAGTGGGGGGTAGCGATCACAATAGCGGGTGACAGTTGGCGGCGAAGGGTGGCAGTCATGGCCAGCGGTAGTTGGCGAAGGTTGGCGATGGGCGATGGTCGGCAAGTGATGGTGGTGCGGGCTACAGTTGGAGGTGGTTCGTAGTTAGGGGGGTGGGTGGTGATGGTCGCCGGCGACAAAGGTCGACGGAGGTAGGGGTAGTCGAAAAGTGGGCAATGGTGTAATGAAAAAAGGGCGAATTGAGAAGCACTTATTGAGTTAAAAAGCAATTTTTTTAACTTCTCAATTGAGGAAAAAAAAATTCAGAAGTAAAAATTTATTTCAAAAGTAAAAATTTTTACAAAATAAATTTCTGCTCCAAAAACACTTTTGGAATGGAAATTCACTTTCAAAAGTGTTACCATGCACACCTAATAGGCCATACATGCTAAAGCAGGCAAATTCCGTTACTAACCCATCTTTTTAAGTGAGTTGTGGAGTGTGAATCTCATATTATTTGAGAATAGGAAAAAAAAAAATCTAACCTATTGTATCTATACCAATTCAATCCTAAAATTTTTGTATTTATATCAATTCAATCTATTCGGTCATTTTTACCGAAAATTGTTGAGATGGATGTTGTCGTGCCACGTTGGACAACTAGGCTAACATGAATATTTTCTAATAATATTTATTTGAAAATATAATTAAAGATAATTCTAAATATATATTATTGAAAAATATCCACGTCAATGCCGGTCAAGCCACGTAAGACTGCCAGTATTCACGTCGGCACTTTTTAGTCAAAATTAGTTGGATGAATTGAATTATATAAACGCATAAGGTTTAAGACTAGTTGGTCTAAGACTGAATATGTACTGATACAATAGATTTATAACTTTTTTGGATACTTTTCCGGTATTCTTTGAACGTTTAAGTGAGCAATCATCCCTTTAAGATTTCAAGGCTAAAGAACCAAAAAAAACTTAAAAGCTCAAACATGACAAGAAACCTCAAATTCATCTTAGGCTCCATTTGTTCGCAGGAAAATAACTTTTCGAAAATGTTTTCGAAATTTTCGATGTTTAAGGGGCGAAAAATAGGCTAGTCCTGAAAAATACTTCCTCTTATGAAAAAATCTCTTTCAAAAGTGTGGAAAATATTTTCCTCATTTTGAAAAGAGGAAAACATTTTCTTATCTTTTCTTCCTTGTTTCTTTCACAACTTTTCTTTTTCTTTTCTCCTTCTTCCTCCTTCGCTATTGTTCCTTCTTCCGCACCGCCAGTCGCCGCCGCTGGAGTCAAAAATTAATTCCTGACAAATGACGGAAATCGCTTTCTAGTCATTTTAAGTATTATCCAAATACTGAAAAATATTGTTATTTTATTAGAAATGACTTCTTAGAAAATATTTTCCGAAAGTATCACATTTTTCGTGAAACAAACTGGGCCTTAATATGTTGTGTATATTTGACTCGAGATTCGCTTTTCGAGAATTGGAACCAATCATCCATTTGTGCTTGAGATCCTTCCCTCATCTTCCCAACTGTGGTCGCACCGACCGAGTGTCGGGGCTCGTACATCGAATTTGACGAGCCTCTCTTCGCACATGCATCATTCCAACTATAGAAAACATACCTCCAATCTAAGACATTACCCAATCAAATAAGTGTTCTTCCCCAAGTAAGTTCTTGACCCTTCCCACAGGAACTGCCTCATCAATTTCATGGTGGACTCTTGCTTCTTGTAATTAACATTAGAAAAGAGAAGGTCCTCTTTCTCTGTCTATCTCAATCTCATGAAGATGATTGATGGTGGGGCTTAATTTCGGAAAAGGAAGCCGCTTCACCTAATGATGTCCGAGAGCGGACAGTCATGTGCTTAGTGCAGCCTGTAGCTATGATAGTTCAAGGCTGTGGGAAATGACTTCAATCATCACCCCTTTTCCACACACACAAAGAGAAAAGGGGGGGACCACCATCTGGCCCCCGGAAAAGGAATCATAATAAAGATCCACCTAAAAGAAAGGCTCTTGGTAGAATATTTTGTTCATGCAAGCAACAAGCGTTATTGATATCACAATAGATATCTAATACCTACTTCAATATATAAGTGTGTGCACGCCCGTTTGTGTGCATGCCGCATGTTCTTTCGCACGTCCAGATTCCAAGACCGATGTTGAATTAGTTCTATACTGCACAAAAACCATTAGGCTATGTTTGGTATCTTCAATTATAGGTTAAATGAGGTAAGGTTTATTCATTCTTACGTATGAAAATGAATTTCAAATTGGATAAATTTAGATAAGTCTGAACAAATGTCAGATTATTCTCTCTTTCTCTCCCTGTCTCCATTACGTTGTGATGACCATGGCAACAAAGGCAACTACTATTACGTATCATGGAAAGGTGATCACGGAGATGGTCACTATAGTAACTTAGAATCCTAAATTTAGCCTTCTTTTTTATCTTCTCTTTTTGGTGATTTATTTGAATTTCGAATTTTTTTTCCATCCCAATCTATTAAACAATTTTATTATGATATCAGATATGACAAATATCCGCTATTATGTGGCCGGAATTTTTCCATACGAAAAATCGGAGACACACGGATTGATGTCATAATTTATCGTATTCTTTCTATTCAATTCAGCATTTTCCTCCGCGACCTGACAAGCGTACAGCTAACGAGGTTTATCGCGAGAGTCTGGAACGTGGCACGTGGCAGACTGGGGACATCAACAAGTGTCATGTTGGTAAAAGCAGCAGTAGCAGGGGTTCAAATTGGCAGGGGACAGAGGGGTTGCTGGGCTCCGGCGAGCCCACCGTGTCGGAGCCAAAAGGACGGTGGAGTAATAATTGAGGGGCGGCTCTGCTGTTGGGAGCTCAGGTCAGGATAATAAAGCTGTGGGCCCCCGCCTCTATTCTAACTCTAAAAGCCGCCTACTTTTTTTTCCCCCGCTTAGCAATTTAGGAAGTGTCCCCTTAACATTTGACTATGAAATTAAATGCTCACCTGTCGTGAAAGAGAACATCCACATCATTGCTTTTCCTATTTTGGAGAGGAATGGCGTTCAAATTTATATAATGCTGTAGCGTTAGCGATCATTATGTCATGTTCAAATCTTTACGGGCGAAAATAAAAGGACGACCACATTATTGTCATCGTCGTGCTTCAGACGGCACTTAACGTTAAGTGCCGTCTGAAGCACGACGATGACAATAATGTGGTCGTCCTTTTATTTTCGCCCGTAAAGATTTGAACATGACATAATGATCGCTAACGCTACAGCATTATATAAATTGAACGCCATTCCTCTTCCAAAATAGGAAAAGCAATGATGTGGATGTTCTCTTTCACGACAGGGTGAGCATTTAATTTCATAGTCAAATGTTAAGGGGACACTTCCTAAATTGCTAAGCGGGGGAAAAAAAAAGTAGGCGGCTTTTAGAGTTAGAATAGAGGCGGGGGCCCACAGCTTTATTATCCTGACCTGAGCTCCCAACAGCAGAGCCGCCCCTCAATTATTACTCCACCGTCCTTTTGGCTCGACACGGTGGGCTCGCCGGAGCCCAGCAACCCCTCTGTCCCCTGCCAAATTGAACCCCTGCTACTGCTGCTTTTACCAACATGACACTTGTTGATGTCCCCAGTCTGCCACGTGCCACGTTCCAGACTCTCGCGATAAACCCGTTAGCTGTAGCGCTTGTCAGGTCGCGGAGGAAAATGCTGAATTGAATAGAAAGAATACGATAAATTATGACATCAATCCGTGTGTCTCCGATTTTTCGTATGGAAAATTCCGGCCACATAATAGCGGATATTTGTCATATCTGATATCATAATAAAATTGTTTAATAGATTGGGATGGAAAAAAAATTCGAAATTCAAATAAATCACCAAAAAGAGAAGATAAAAAAGAAGGCTAAATTTAGGATCTAAGTTACTATAGTGACCATCTCCGTGATCACCTTTCCATGATACGTAATAGTAGTTGCCTTTGTTGCCATGGTCATCACAACGTAATGGAGACAGGGAGAGAAAGAGAGAATAATCTGACATTTGTTCAGACTTATCAAATTTATCAATTTGAAATTCATTTTCATACGTAAGAATGAATAAACCTTACCTCATTTAACCTATAATTGAAGATACCAAACATAGCCTAATGGTTTTTGTGCAGGTATAGAACTAATCAACATCGGTCTTGGAATCTGGACGTGCGAAAGAACATGCGGCATGCACACAAACGGGCGTGCACACACTTATATATTGAAGTAGGTATTAGATATCTATTGTGATATCAATAACGCTTGTTGCTTGCATGAACAAAATATTCTACCAAGAGCCTTTCTTTTAGGTGGATCTTTATTATGATTCCTTTTCCGGGGGCCAGATGGTGGCCCCCCCTTTTCTCTTTGTGTGTGTGGAAAAGGGGTGATGATTGAAGTCATTTCCCACAGCCTGAACTATCATAGCTACAGGCTGCACTAAGCACATGACTGTCCGCTCTCGGACATCATTAGGTGAAGCGGCTTCCTTTTCCGAAATTAAGCCCCACCATCAATCATCTTCATGAGATTGAGATAGACAGAGAAAGAGGACCTTCTCTTTTTCTAATGTTAATTACAAGAAGCAAGAGTCCACCATGAAATTGATGAGGCAGTTCCTGTGGGAAGGGTCAAGAACTTACTTTGGGAAGAACACTTATTTGATTGGGTAATGTCTTAGATTGGAGGTATGTGTTTCTATAGTTGGAATGATGCATGTGCGAAGAGAGGCTCGTCAAATTCGATGTACGAGCCCCGACACTCGGTCGGTGCGACCACAGTTGGGAAGATGAGGGAAGGATCTCAAGCACAAATGGATGATTGGTTCACAATTCTCGAAAAGCGAATCTCGAGTCAAATATACACAACATATTAAGGCCCAGTTTGTTTCACGAAAAATGTGATACTTTCGGAAAATATTTTTAAGAAGTCATTTTTAATAAAATAACAATATTTTTCAGTATTTGGATAATACTTAAAATGAACTAGAAAGCGATTTCCGTCATTTGTCAAGGAATTAATTTTTGACTCCAGCGGCGGCGACTGGCGGTGGCGAAGAAGGAACAATAGCGAAGGAGGAAGAAGGAGAAAAGAAAAAGAAAAAGTTGTGAAAAGAAACAAGGAAGAAAAGATGAAGAAAATGTTTTCCTCTTTTCAAAATGAGGAAAATATTTTCCACACTTTTGAAAGAGATTTTTCATAAGAGGAAAGTATTTTTCAGACTAGCCTATTTTTCGCCCTTAAACATCGAAAATTCGAAAAAAACATTTTTCGAAAAGTTATTTTCTGCGAAACAAATGGAGCCTAAGATGAATTTGAGGTTTCTTGTCATGTTTGAGCTTTTAAGGTTTTTTTTGGTTCTTTAGCCTTGAAATCTTAAAGGAGATGATTGCTCACTTAAACGTTCAAAGAATACCGGGAAAAGTATCCAAAAAAGTTATAAATCTATTGTATCAGTACATATTCAGTCTTAGACCAACTAGTCTTAAACCTTATGCGTTTATATTAATTCAATTCATCCAACTAATTTGACTAAAAAGTGCCGACGTGAATACTGCAGTCTTACGTGGCTTGACCGGCATTGACGTGGATATTTTTCAAAATATATATTTAGAATTATCTTTTAATTATTATTTTCAAATAAATATTATTAGAAAATATTCATGTTAGCCTAGTTGTCCAACGTGGCACGACAAACATCCATCTCAACAATTTCGGTAAAAATTGACCGAATAGATTGAATTGATATAAATACAAAAATTTTAGGATTGAATTGGTATAGATACAATAGGTTAGATTTTTTTTTTTCCTATTCTCAAATAATATGAGATTCACACTCCACAACTCACTTAAAAAGATGGGTTAGTAACGGAATTTGCCTGCTTTAGCATGTATGGCCTATTAGGGTGTGCATGGTAACACTTTTGAAAGTGAATTTCCATTCCAAAAGTGTTTTTGGAGCAGAAATTTATTTTGTAAAAATTTTTACTTTTGAAATAAATTTTTACTTCTGAATTTTTTTTTCCTCAATTGAGAAGTTAAAAAAAATGCTTTTTAACTCAATAAGTGCTTCTCAATTCGCCCTTTTTTTCATTACACCATTGCCCACTTTTCGACTACCCCTACCTCCGTCGACCTTTGTCGCCGGCGACCATCACCACCCACCCCCCCTAACTACGAACCACCTCCAACTGTAGCACGCACCACCATCACTTGCCGACCATCGCCCATCGCCAACCTTCGCCAACTACCGCTGGCCATGACTGCCACCCTTCGCCGCCAACTGTCACCCGCTATTGTGATCGCTACCCCCCACTCACCACTGCAGTCTACCGCCACTGAGTCGCCGTCTCCGGCCACTGGAATAAAAAATAAATAGTGTTTTTTAATAATAAAAAATTTAATTAAAAAAATTAAAAATAAAGTAGAAATTTTTTGGACGTCGACAATAATTTTTTATAAAAAAAATTTGTGTTAATAATTTTTCAAAAGTAGAAATTTTTAACCGTTACCGAGCAAATTTCTTTAATCAGAAATCAACTTCTAGAGTAGAAGCGGAGGAATCAACTTTTATGAAGCAAAAGTGTTGTCATGTGCATCTTTAGTGGCTAGAAGGCATATTCCATTCTACTCGAATAATCGAAAAGTGAGGACACCACAAAAGTGGCAAAAAAGAAAGAAAAAAGAAAGCAAGCATCGCCATGTCATGTACACTTACGCATGTTTGCAACTTAACCTCCATTTTTCCCAATATAAAGTGGATGTCCATGGCATGCACGCACGTAAAATGGGTCCCACCTCACAGAGTGCAAATCAAAACGTAAAATCTCAGGTTAATACCATAAAAAAATCTCAAATTAGTACATCTGTAACAAATTTACTCAAATTATTTTTTGACCACAAAAAATTTTAAACCGATATATCTGTGATAAATTTATCGAAAAACTAATTATTTTGACACCAAAAACCTTGAAGTGGTACACATGTGATAAATTGTCTTCTGTCAGTTTTCATTAAATTGGATTAATAGCATAAAAACCCTAAATTTATATATCCGTGACAAATAGAGGGTAAAAATTTCAAACGTTATACATTCGGTAATTGCCACGTGTCATCCAATTAATAATTTGACGATAAAATTTAACGAAAATTAACAGATGATAAATTTATCGTAGGTGTACCAGTTTAGGGTAAATTTATCAAATGTGTATTAGTTTAGGATTTTTAGTGATGAAAAAAATGATTTGAAGTAAATTTATCAGAGATATACTGGATTGGGGTTTTTTTTTTTTTTTTTGTAAAAGTAACACTTTTTTCAAAGCTTTGAAGAGAAGTCCAGCAACAGTCCTACAAAATGCCGCAATTCTGCAAGAATCAAAGCCAAGTTTGGCTCGAGGGCCCGAAGAGTCCGTTGATTACCAAAAAAAGGCCCGCAAAACAGCGAGGCGGAGGAACGGGATCAAAGGTCAAACCGTCGGCTTCGCTCCCCGAAATAAAAATAGACGACGACGACGACGACGACGACGACATTCCCCAGCTCGCCCCGCTCCCCGACCCTCACGCGCCGCGCGTGCCGAGAGACATGAATGATCCAACGGCACATGGCTCTGGGTGATCGCGTGAACGGGGAGGAACGCGCTAAGCATTGCGCGTACGGTTTACCGATCCGCTGGGGGAGGAGGGGGTTTTGCTGTCAGAACGAATCCGATGTCGACCCGTTAAATCTGGCGCCAAATGGAGGCGTCGTGCGTAAAAGCAACTGTCGGGGGATGAGCTGGTCTCGTATGTGCTCCTGCGAAAAAGCGAATTAAAATATTCAAAAACATCGCGGTCTAATATTCAACCGATAAATATTAAAAAATTAAGGAAATAATAATGGATTTATATTCCCTAGCTGTATACATTACTCAGCTACAGAAATTCTATCAAATTTCTTAGTTATCTTAAATTTCGTTTCAGCATATCTTCATAATTAAATACGCACAAACTTTCTCTTTTTATTAAATCAGAGTCATTCCATCGAATTTCTTAGTTATATTTAATTGACCGATTTAATTCGGGCGACCATGTTTTGCTGATGATATTGCAAATGGTTCAAGAAATGCTTACCAACGGCGACAACTCTCGAGCCTTAATTTTGAATTGCGAGATCGCCATTTAAATAAATTGTTTTCGACCCAAAAGAATAAAATAAAAATGCAAAAATAAATGGAACTCTTGCATTTTTTTTGGGTCGCGGATAGTTCTCTTGCTTAAACGTAACAAAATTATACGATTTAATCAAGCTGAAATAATTCCATCAAATTTCTTAGTTATCTTTAAATTTCGTTTCAACATATCTTAATAATTAAATAACGCGTAAATTTCTCTTTTTGCTTAAATCAGAGTAATTCTTTCGAATTTCTTAGTTATGTTAAATTGACCAATTAATTTGGGCCACTATGTTTTTTGCTCAATGATATTACATACGCGTTCACAAAAATGGTTATTGACGGCGATAAATCTCAAGCCTTGATTTTGAATTGCGAGATCCGCATTTAAAGTAATTGGGGGGCTAAGTTTCGTTTGGATAGGAAAAGGTAGGGCCACGTGAGGATAATGAGTTCAACTAATTCATGACCAATCGCAAGTTATTAATTTGATTAATTAATGATTAACCCGAGGAATAAAGTGAAACAAAAAGAGATCTTTTCGCTTTCCATAGCAAAAAGAAGCTTTCTATTTCTCTTTTTACACTTTCATTTTCCACATTAAACAAAAACAAAACAGAAAAGAAACTTCTTTTTCCACTGTACCGTCACGCTTTCTTTCAAACCATCATCACCGTCTCTAAGACTTGGATTGCCATACAATCCCAAGCTCTCAGTTTCCGCATTTTTTCCTGTTCCCGAGCTTTGAAGCCTCTCTGGCTCGCAGCCTTTTCCTTTGTTATTCTCGTTTTTCCCCCTGGCTCGTCGCCGGTTGTTGCGAGTGGAGGCTATTCAATGCGGAAGAATGTCACTTGAGGGGGAGTGATTGACGATTGACTGACGCTTGACTTCCACAATAATGGAGAGACCGGCTCTCTTTTGGCATAGCAATCATGGTTTTGCTTGTTCTGAATCTCTCCCTCGAGGTACGTTCGAGAATGAGGAGAATTACCAGTTTCTGATTTGTGAAAACGGCGTGTTTGGTGGCTTGGAAAACAGGGGAGAAAACGGAAGAGAGAGAAGAAAAAAATTCGACCTTTTCTTTTCTTTTCTCGTCTGGTGCTTTGGCAGAAGAGAGAGATTTGGCTTTGCATTAGCTGTTAGAGCTCTTGGAATTTCAGTTTCTGACGTTTGTCATTCGCTGTGTGCTTGCTTGGTGCATGGGTTTGCTGCATCTTTTGGCCCGACGTGTTTGGTAATTAAAACTGTGTTTCCGACAAATTTGTTTCTGCTGGTGTGAGTTTGATGATTTTCATGTGTATTTTGGCCGACTCGATGCCTGTGTATCGAGTATTTTTTGGCACTACAATATCGTCCGGATCTTCTGGATTCATCCCTTCATCGGTCGTGGCCCATCTCTTCTGAAACATGCTTCAGATATAACTTCTGTAGTCTCTTCAGGTATTATGATTGTAGGAGTATTCAGTAAATCTGCCCTCCACTACTTCTTCGTAGGACATTTGTATATGAGCGATCAGGGCCATCATCATTGACCAACATGTTTAAATTTCGGGCAGATGCACCTAAATGTTTCGATTCTTGCATCATACCGGAAATTCAGTCACGACAGGCGAAGGATTGGCCAGAAATTAATGC
>JAGVVM010014124.1:0-11346 GCA_019149425.1 Psidium friedrichsthalianum
GGGGGGAGGGGGAAGTGGAAGGGTGTGAGAGATGGAGTGGGGGATGGAGTGAGTGGGAGTGAATAGTATTGTGAAGTGGTGGTGGTGTGTGATGTTAAGGGAGGAGTAGGGGGGAAGGGTGAGAGATAGAAGTTTTGTGGTAGAGATGTGGGGGGGGAGAAGTTGAATGGAGAGGGAGCCAGTGTAGATATATATGGGGGGTATACGATATGGTCATGAGCATGAAGAGGGTGTGGTGGGGTGGGTAATGGGGTGGTTTGAGTCATGGGATAGATCTTGGGAGATACTATTTTAATTTACTTTATAAGGGAATCATGGTACCTCAGGCGGGAGCAAATCGGTTCAACAATACATCAGTATCTTAGGAATACGAGGACAGGAAGGGCCGATGCCTCAACCGATATCTTAAGGGCAAGTGAAGAGATCAATCCTTCTGGAGACAGAATCGTGTCAATCAGTGAGCACGTATGGACTGTATTTTGTGGACGGCAAATTTATCCGGATTAGCATGGGGCATTCTTAATGTATTGGAGGGTTCCTGTATTTTTTGAGAAAAGCATAGACTGTGTATCAGAACCTATGAAGCAAATATGTTAACCTGACCCTACAACACCTTCCTAACTAAATTGACCAAATGCATAACTTTAGCTTCTTTGGATTCGACGACATGGACTCTAGAGAACCGGTGCTCTATTAATTGAGCATGGCTCACAGGCTTTCTGCCAACACTACAGGCGACCGCACAAATAGTGGACCCGAAACTGACAAAGCATGATGAAGTGAGGCATACAACAGGTGCCTGATTCATTTATTGGCACTCTGACCGAGTGTTTCATATCTGTAATATTCACATGACTAGTCACAGGTCTCAATGTGGCTAGTAAGGGCTGCCGCCGAATGCTTCTTTAGTGTTCTTCATATCATCGTCTGCAGCGGCTACAAGAGCATCAAGAAGAGTGCTGAGCCTCGACGTCTTTAGTACATTAAGTCGTTCTATCATGCTATACGGAGAAGAGATGGCAGGAAAATTAAAGCACAAACATGTGAAGCTTTTTCTCTAATTTCATTCATCAACGAGTATTATACCTCCCTGGGGGGAAAAGTAAACCAAATTGAGCCCTAATAAGCATCACAAGAGCTCAACTGACTCTCCATGAAATTAATGTTCTGCCTACACTGAGAGATCTAGGATTCGAGATCCGCAAGCTTGAAGAACAGACGAGTACATTTCTCCTTTTGCCTGGCTGCGTTAACCTCATGATGTTCAACGACGAATTTCAATTCTCGAGCAAGTCTCTCTCGAAAGCTATATCCGCCGTTAGATCTTTAAACCTCTCCTCCAGCCACTCACATCTGAACTTCATTACGATATCACTCGGGTCATACTCAAATAAGTCTGGTTCAAAATTAGGCGCTCCACCAACTTCTCTCTCTCGTGAACCAATAGCGAGGCCCATTCATCAACAGACTTGACGCCTTCTTGTATCGGGCAATCGAGTGTTCTACAGACTCCAAGCATTTAGATCGATTCTGATAGCTGTTAATACCTAAATTTTGGTTTTTTCCTACACAAAATTGAGAATCAATTCTCGTAAAAATATTTCTCCATGCATGGCACATTTATTTTTTCTGCATTTACATTTTTGCATCAGCAGTAAGGAATTGAGCTTAATCCGATGAGCAGCGAACCAAGCTCGCAAAGCAGAATTCCAGAGAATGCATGGCCATGATCGAATAACAGAGAGAAAAAAATCTGACTACTATTCGCAGGCTAAAGTTAGAATTTGATAGTACTGGATAAAGGGATTCAGATTAGGGCAGTCTAACAAAGACCCAATTCTGGAGATTGCCGAGGACTCTTTCTGATATAAATGTAGCAGGAAACTGGGGAAGTTGTTAGAGCAAGTAAACGTAATGCATCATTGTTATTGGGCTTGTGTTCATGATGAGAATTAAAAAAAATCTAAAGCATCAGGACGACAGATTCGATCAGCTAAGAGCACGACGCTTCAGTTGCTGGAGGACAGAATTAAAGTTGCTCATACTGAACACCAGTGTAAACAATTTCCTCTTTTTAGACTATGGTCGCCATCAGCGAAGTAACCAAGCAGCTCTTGAAAGAGAAAACAAGATTTCTGGGACTTCAAGCTGCCCATAGACTACACCCGACTGTTGGTGATTTCGCCGGGGACAGGCTCACGACACGTCCTAGCTCGAGTACGATGCCAAGAAGGCTTCAAAGTGGGAGTTGCTCTGCTAGTTGTACAAGGATAGCTCGAGCCTCTGCTAGATGTCTTCACATGAAGGAAATGCCGACATTTGTCGATTACCACAACAGTGTGGTCTTCAAGGCCTACAAGTCTGAGAAAAATTACCTCCACATCAATGCAGTGAAGAAATCATTTCGACCAGTGCTTCGTGAGGGCCATGACCTACACCTCAGAGGCTTTTAAACAAACAGAGGATCTTAGAGTCCTTCAGAACAACTGATGAAGAAGATTATTGGAGGGTCCAATGGTTCTACAGAGCTGAAGATACAGTCATTGAAAATCAATCCTCTCTTCATGACAAGAAGCGGCTGTTTTATTCTGCTGTGGAGAATGACAATCCTGTAGATTGTATTGTCTCAAAAGTCAATGTTGCAGAGTTAAATCCTAAGCTTCAACTGACATTGGAACAACATTAGAGAATATGCTGAGAAGTGGAACTCAGAAAGCAGAATTAATGCTCCTAGATCTTTATTCTGGGTGTGGAGGGATATCAACTGGACTAAACCTTGGTGCCAAACTTTCTTGCACCAGTCTTGTGATGAGATGGGCCCTTGATTGTGACAAGTCTACATGCGAGAACTTCATGTTAAATCATCCTGAGACACAGATTAAGAATGAAGGTGCTGAGGGGTTCCTAAAACCATTGAAGGAATGGGAAAAGCTATGTAAAAAATTTTGCCACGAATAGTGTTGAAGGTATGCACAGATTGAGAGAAAACAACTGTAGAGTCACCCGTCATCATGGAAGTCCTGCAGATGTTGTTGATACACCAAAAGATGAATATGAAGTTTCGAGCCTGGTCAATATATGTCATGGGGATCCCAATGAGATAGGCAAGCTCAACTATATTAAGGTGTATTGGAAAGATCACAGTTCGAAGGAAGATACGGGGGAACCAATTGAAGGACTAAGGAACTGCAGAAAGGCAATGCAAAATTTTGTCAGAAATAGTTTCAAGTCCAAAATTTTGCCACTCCCCGATGATGCTGATCGTCTCTATCTCTCCCAAATCAAAGGAGTGTAAAGACACTAAAGATGGTAATTTGAGTGGGTTTCCAGCTCGAGGAAGACTAAAAATTGCAGCTTGGCCCTCACAATCATCAACTCCACCGAAAAAAAGAGGAAGACAGAGTAGGTGGAATAGAAAAGGAGCACATGAGTAGGGAGCTCACCGAAAGAGGAGAGCATCAATGGAGAATGGGGTAAGTGGAAGACAAAAGAAAGAATTCACTTGATGAGCAATTGATGGCAATGAAAATGATAGCACTCCACGGCAAGGAGCTAAATTCGCAGAAAAGGAGAGGTTCATGGATTCTTTCGGAGGACACTCATCAGGAGGTCTCTCAGTAGGGGCCCTCACAAAAGAAAAAAGATGAAGGAGATGAGGGAAAACAATCTGGAGAGGCCATTGAGTACATAAAAGGAACTCTTGGAGATTGTCAAAAGAGGAGCTGGTGAAAAAGAAAAGGGAGAGACCTTCAGTCTTTTAGGGGGCATGACCGACAGCCCCAACGTGAGGGGGCCTTCCAAGAAAATTAAGCACTCTCGATGGAGTGGTTGGAAAAGAGGGGGGCCTCTCGATCTTACCCTGTACAACAGACGCCTTGTAACAAAGGACAAGCAATCCGAGCAAGATAAAAGAGGACCCAACGTTTAATCTGGGGGTGGTGGTTTTTTTTCTTCGGTTTAGCAAAAAAAAAAGGATTTTCCCCTCGACAACGAAACACTGGCACCAACGCTTTCCTCTAGTTCCGATCTTTCTTTCACTAGTGCCGGCCACGATCAAGAAGGGAGCTAAACCTCAAGGGAACGGAGTTGGAGAAGAATGGACAACTTGAAGACGTTCATCCCTTCGACAAAATAGGATTTGCAATCCAGACAAATAAGTCAAAACAGGAATTGTGAACGTTCATGGCGCATGACAACTTGCCGAAATTTTTTTAGGGGAAGGACTGACTTCATCAAACATCCATACTGCCATCCAGTCGCTGTTTAATCTCCACATCACTTCTGTTCGACTGCTGTTCAGCCCTTATTGTGGTGGTAAATCGGTCCAGTTTTCATTACTATCCGACACCGAATTTTGCTGCTGATTTCGTGGCTACCCGGTGATAAATTTGGGGTTGCATCATCGCTAATTTTCTGCTGAGTTCGGTATTGTTCGAGGTTTGATTTGCTGCAATTCAATGTCCAGAGCTTGCTGTCCACTAGTGTTTATACCTCAAATCGGCTTAAGTCTTGCCCTACGAATTAAGGTATTTCCCATATCCTTTTAGGGTTCATACAAGCATAAGTCGTGGCAATTTTTGTATTGTTTTAGTACTGTTTTGCTACCTCTTTTATGTTGTTTCAATGCCGTTTGCACTGTAAATATGCTGTTTAGTCTAAATCAAGGCCATTCTTGCATATTCCGTAATCACCAACTCATTTAAACTTTCTCAGGAGCTCGAGGATATGTCTTTGACTGTTTTAGTTGATGTTTTGTACAGATAGCATGTTGTTTGCTTGCTGTGAATTGCTAGAAATTGTCGGAACAAAAAATCAAGAAGCAAATTTTTTATTATAATTAAAAGTCAACAAAACCTTAATTTCCATCACATTTGTGAGAAGGGAGTTGGTATTTTTTAAATATTCGCACCTTTTAGAATTGTAAAAAAAAACCAATCTAAACTAAGAAAGTCCCCTTTTTTTAATAGGCAAATTTTTTCTTTCGGGACGTTTCTTCCCGTCGCCATTCGGGAACGGTCCTCCAATTTTAGAAAAGTGGGAAGATAACCTACCCAATTTATTGCCATTTAATCCGGTTCGTTATTTTCCCAAAAGCCGAATTTATTTTTTTTGGGGGGGGCATTTTTTTTAGCGAGATGGAAACAATAGATTTTTGTCTCGGATTCACTCAATTGATATTTTGTTTGATTGTGAAAATTTACTAAGATTTTTTTTTAAATTTTTAAAATTTAGGAAGAGGTATTTTTTTTAGAACATATACCTAATTAAATCTTTTAAGGAATTGAGTTTAATTTGGAATGGGAGTCAAATAAATAAAGAAATCGAAAAAAAAAAAGAGAAGAAATCCTCACATGGCTGAAAGTAAAAAAATATAAAAATATATAATAATAATAATAATAATAATAATAATAATAATAATAATAATACAAAAATATACAAAAAAAAAATCCCAGGCATCACGTCATGCATTCCGTATTTTTCAAAAAATGGCATATCATATCTTTGCATCATTTCTCGTGCCATTCGAAGTTGCGAGCATCATTTAGCCCTGCCATCCATTTGTCTAAAAAATCATGCATATCATATCAAGACGTTTATTATTTCACGTATCTCATACCTTGTATGTTCACATCATATTTTATTTCACTGTGTCATTTAGCATGTCATTAGTACCATACTTAGTATACTCATGGTAGGATAATTTAATTCGTATGTTTTTTTTTTTTAAAAAAACGCATGCTACCTAGTTTAATGGAATTTTTATGCTTTATACAGTCTTTGCGTGTTTATTTTACTTAAAGCGTATGATTTTTTTTCTTTCTTTCTTTTGCAATTTACTTTAAGTGTTACATTAATTCGATGTAACTTTGCACGTTTAATTTACCCATATGAATCCGGCATATAGTTTAGTCTTCACATGTTATGCATTGCACCCCTTCCAAAAAGTAAAAACAATAAAAAGCCTTCATCTAATTTTTAAAATATAAAAAAATAAAATAAAAAATGAAAAATCATAAAAAAAAATAATAATAATAAGAAAAGGAAATCATCAATGTCAAGTTGCCGAGCATAGGTTTTTTCAGGGAATCAAGGTACCGAAAGGGCGTTAGTTTCAGTTAACTAGCGTAATTAAGTCTCCGAACACTTAATCTTTGGTTCGTAGGAGTAAAATAGTTCCTCCCGCTATTTTATTTAGGTATCTAATCAACCTACCAAAAAATGGTTAGTGGCGGCTCCGGGATTCTAAATTATCTGAACAAATCAAAGTTGCGAATTGGTAAGGCTTGGGAGAGTCTGTATTAGGTTAATCACTTAATTAACCTGATAATTCATTAACCTAAGGTCTTAACCGATTTTAGGTCGCGACAATAGCGAGCTTTCACGATGCGGGCTAAGATGACCGTTTCCTGAGTGTTCCGACAAGCCTCTAGAAAGTTGATGAAAACATGTAGGAACGCCCTGTATTCCCTCTCCAAGTTGGTGCTTTCGACCGAAGAAGCATTTATCTCCCTGAACAAACCGAAGATCTCAGCTTCAACACTCGGATGATGGGCTATATAGTATCGGCCAAGAAGGTGATAAAGTCTTTCCCATTTGAACATACCTTCAGCCGAGAAGATGTGCGTTGGAACATTGACCATTATCGTTAAAACGATAAAGGAGAGAATCAAGGCCGATAAGCGGAATACGAAAGTATTAAAGGAGAGAATCGAAGCAGACGAGTAGAATACGAAGGTGATAATCTGCTTTGAGTTAAATATTGATTTCACAGGGACAGTCTCTATTGGTCAGATTTTCCTATCTGCCATTCCCTTTCGATGTCGCCTTTGTTGGCTCGAATCCCCTGTCAGTCTGCAATCTCGAACCAAACAAATCCGAAATCTTTGCAAAAAAGGTTTAAGGTGATGCCACCGCTTTGAAAAAGAAAAAGGAAAAGACTACTTAAGTGGGAGAAAAAGAAAATTTGCCACAGAAAAGAAGATAGAATTCGTCTTTATTCGTAGAAGATGGGAGAACTCACCGGCAAAATCAATGGTGGAGATAAGCGGGAGAGATAATGACAGGGGCCCCCTACCATGAAAAGATGAGAAAAGATGAACCAAGCGAAAGATATGATAAAAAATTGAGAAAAACAGAAATCTTGAAAGAAGCGGTACACTTTCTGAAACCACACCTAAATCTTAAAAGAGGCGTCCTCCTGGTAATCTTCATCCATGCTCAGAAGAGAGTTTTAAAGCATACACGGTCGCTCAGAAAGATTCAGGGAGAGTGAGAATACAAGGAAGAGTAGCAAACCTTGAGGAACCATTAACCAATCAAGGATGTCTCAACCCAACACACTTGAGAGCTATCGTCACTTGCTGAATATAGGAGATGAAGAGTTCGAGGCCATGTTTGGAATTCATACCATGGAGCCTGGCCCTTCCGCCAACGACGTCCAAGATCTTAATAAAGATAAAGACAACAATAACAAGGATTAAAGGAAACATCGTCGACCTCACACCGAGTATCAGGTTCAAAAGCTTGAAGATTTCTTCACGGAGCAGCTGTTGACACTTGATTTTTAACTAATTTTATTTTTAGAAAATTTTTAGAAAATCCATAAAAATTCATAAAATTGAAAATTTAACTTTGGGAACCTCGGCCTGGTCTAGAGAACCAATTTTGAGCAAAAAATAATTTTTCATATTTTCAGTATTTTTCTGCGTTTTATTTTCAAAAATTCATAAAAAAAAATTGAAAAAATTGAAAAATCAACTTTTGGGACCTTGGCCAAGCCCAAGAAACCAATTTTGAACAAAATAATTTTTATTTATTTTTCGCATTTTTTATATTTTTTAGAAATTAGAAAAATACTGGAAAATTAATTAAAAAAATAGCATTCGAGGCCAAAAAAATACAAAAACTAGTCAATATTTTTCTTTTAATTTTCCCTTCATTTTGGAAAAATAAATTTCAAGAAATTCAATTTGGAATCTAGGGTTTCCTTGTTAATTTCATTCTTAGATTATTTAAAAAATTTTAAAATTTCATTTTAGCTCTGTAATTTTCCATTTTTGCATTTTTGGAGTCGTGTCATCCCCCTCTATTTTTCAAAATTAAAATCCAGTCCAAAAGCCTATTTAATTGTCCAATTTCACTAAAAGGACCGAAATGCAATTTGAATTTTTTCAAATTAGTCCCTAAAAACACTTAACATGCAATTAAAAATTTTCTAGGGACTAAGTTGAAATCAGGGCACGTCACCCTCTAGTTTTTGGCCTTCTGAATCCATTGGCGGTGTCAATTTTTGCAAAAAAAGGCCATCTAGAGCTTGGATTTCTCAAAATGGGTAATCGGATCAAAACCAAAAATTGGAATTCCTGCGCAAATACTGGAGAATTTCTAGGGAAAATACCATTTTCAAGTAAATTCAATGCCCCTGAGTCCAATTTTGGTGTCAATTTTGGGAAAAAAAATGGGCTAATTTGGGGTCAATTTGAGATTTTTATCTAAAGCGGGTCGACCGAGTCGGATCGACCCGACCCGGTGACCCGTACTGTTCATCGTCCTCCTGGAAGCTCTTGCACGCACGTTGGTTTTGAAAGGAGAAGAAGTCTATTGAGAAGGGGAGATTCGCAAAAATTTCGGCGTGAATCAAAGGAGGATCTTCCGTTCTATTGAGAGGGGGTTTTTGAAAGAAGATTTTCAGCTAGAGACGATATAAAAGGAGGAGGGGGCACAACTCTGTTCTCACCATTGGAGTTTCGGCCGAGGATCTTCAGGAGCTCCATCAAGGCCCGTCGTGCAAAACCAAGCTGCAGGATCAGCTGTTCGAGTTTAGTGAAGTCTCCACAAGCATTCTGAGCTCTAATGTTCACCATTTCATCACCAGGAGAGGTAATTGCCATTAACATCTTCAAGCTTGAATTTCCATGGCAGATTCTATTTTAAACACTTGTTTTGCATAATTCTGGCTCTGAATTATTCTTCGTGCACCACGGAGCCCCTGCTTGCCCTTCTTTTGCGATTGCATTGCATGATAACTCAAGTCTGCCTTTTGAAACCTCGAACAAACCGTGAGCTCCAGGCTCAAAGCAGACATCCTCAAGTTCGAACAACACCCAGGTAAGTCTCCTAACGCTTTCTCAATGCTTGCTAGCTGGTTGGTTGGGCGTTTGGATATGGAATGAGAGGTTTTGGTTCGCCTGAAATTTGAGTTTGGCCGGTACTGTTTAGACCCATTTAGGATGATTTAGGGCAAAAATCAGGTATGTGGTTCTTGGGGTGTTTAGGAATTGGTCTAGATCAGAAATGTGAAAGGATATGGTCATTTTCAAGCTTGTTTAGTACTCCGGTGAAGTTCCATCGACTTGTCGGAGTTACGACCTCTTTCGATCGTCTTCTCCGGCGAGTTGTTAACTCGGTCATTGAAGGTGACGGAGTCAACGATGACGTGGACTAGCCACGTGGTGTCCACGTCATCCCGAAAGAGTTAATAAAATGATTTCTGATTAAAAGGACGAAATGGATCGAACGATGGAAATCTTGCCATGTGTCAAAATCTATAATTTCAGAAATCGTTTTTTTTTTTAAAGAAGTGTATATTCTGGCAATAAAAATCAATTTAAAATGAAAAATCGATTTCATCGAAAGGTTATAGATTACACGCATCGTCCGATCTGGTCCGTCAGTCTAAGCTTCATTAGACGCCTGTGGGCTAGCTACGTGGCTCATCTTGAACATGGGATTGAAAAATAAGTGGGAAAACAAACAATAGAATAAAAAATTCAAAAATTCAAAAAAATCCACCTGAAACTACGTCGTTTCGGTGTCGGGCTTAGATTAGTGGGCCGGGTCGAGCTGGCCCGGTCCGTATAACCCAAATAAATAATAATAATAAAATAATAAAATATTCAAAAAATCAATCAAAAAAAATAAAAATAGAAAATCAATAAAAATAATAAACTGCTTCGTTTTAGCTTAGGGTTTTAGCTTAGGTTCGGGTCACGAGCCAGGTCAACTCAACCCAGTTCGGAGAATTAAAAAATAATAGATAAAATAAATAAAATAAAAAAATAAAAAAAAATAAAAAAATATATAATAATAAATTAAACGAATAAATAAAAAAATTTCATAAAAATCATAAGAAGGCTCCTAAAAAAATAAAAATATATATAAAACAGATAATAAAAATAAGAAATAAAAAATATATAAAAAATTTCAAAAATATAAAAAAAGTCAAAAATAGGGGAAATTCTAAAAAATAAAAAAAAGAACAAAAAATTTCAAAAAAATTAAAAAATAGGAAAATTCAGAAATTGTAGGAAAATATAGAAAAATATAAAAATAGAAAGAATAAAATACAATACAAATACAAAAAAGAAAAAATAAATCAGGAAAATTCACAAAAAATTCAAGAAAATTCATAAAAAAAGTTTTTTTTCTTTTTTTAGAAAGTACAAAAAGTAGAGGAAAATTCTAAAAAAGATAATAAATTCGGAAAATGTCCCAAAAATAGGAAGATTTGTAGAAAGTCTTAGAAAGCCTAAAAAATTTCAAAAAAAATTCAAAAAAATTCAAAAAAAATTCAGGAAAAATCCAAAAATTCCAAAAAATTGTGAAAATCAAGAAAAAATCACATTCAACTGGTTTGACCTATTTTCATAATTTTAACCTCCAGAGCCATGGAAAGTTACCATTTTGCCCTTCTGGTCAATTTGACCCAAATTTTTCCAAACTACCCCTAAACCTAGTTGGCGTCTTCCCTAGGCTCCTAGGACCCTCTTGGCTTATTTTGACTTGATATGGTGTGATTCTTTCATTCTTTGACTGCGCAATTACTTTTCATGATTGTGATTAATAGGCTAGTTTTCTCCACTTGCGTGAACCCGTTAGACTTTTAGAATTCACCTTACTCAAGAATACCTGCATGAATCCTCTAGATTAGGAAATCACTCAACTTAGGTACTGAAAGGGCGTCAATAGCAATATTGGCGTAACTAAGTCACCGGACTCAAAATCTCTAGTTTTCGTGGAATCGAGCGATCCCTCTTAATCGCTTGATAGGATTTTCGATCATACCCTCCAAAAAAATGATCGGTGGCGACTCCCATCGCACATACACCGATGCGCATGTCACCCGACTTCGATCCCAATTCTAAATCTTCTTGACGTAATTTGGTATGGGACTGGGAGGGCTCGAGCTAAGTCCATATCTTAAGATGGGCCTAGCAATCCATTAGCTCCCTCAAGACCAAAGAAATCTCGGGAGGATCGCGACAGTGCCCTATACCAAATGACAGGCAAAGAATGGAACTGAGCCAAGAGTTGGGGCTGGAACCTTCGCAAATCAAGTTTTGGTTT
>JAGVVM010014126.1:0-11548 GCA_019149425.1 Psidium friedrichsthalianum
TTTGTCATTTGTTTTTTTTTGTAACGCTGAACAGTAGGCCAAAATGTGTTGATCCCCCCCCCAGGAAGTCTTCTACTCCACTTCAAGACAAAGACCGCAAGGATTATTGACTTCAAGGGCCAGCAATTACGCTCTCGGCAAGCAGGTGGATCGTCGGTGCAGCACGTTTCTTTCTTTGGTGGTGCAGTCAACAGGTTATATCCCGGTCCAACTGGGCAGAAGTATAAAAATCGTGGATGATGCAGACAACGCATGAGACTTCTCGGTGCAGCAGTAGCAGTGAAAAGCAAAAGAGTTGACATCGGCTGCAGCAGTGGGCTAGGTTCTCGTAAAATCCGAGGCTTCTTTGGTTGCGGTAGAGACAGTGGTAGCAACAGGGGAAAGAAGCAAGGACTACCAGCCAAAAATTGCGACCACCGAAGCAACCCTTTGACTTTAAACTTTTTATTATGCTGATCCCTCTCTGATCTCTAGGGATGTCTCACGTCAGTACCGTCGCCTCCTTTCTCACGTGAATTTGGCTCTTTTTATAGGCAAGGATGTCCAATCTTGGACAAGGAACGGGATATATCTTTTGTATCTCCGATTTGACCCTTCCGACAAAGAATCGTTGCTCCACCTTTCCTCTGTTAGATATTATTTATGATTTCCCCCTTTTTATTTCTAGAAGGCATAACCGCACATGATAGATTTTATTGTGCAAAGATATTATTATTCAACATTGTCTCATGTGTGATTTTTGTCACCCGAACTTGGTTAAACTTACTCCTAATTTATTCATTTAAGCTCAAAACTCCCATTGCTTAATCCGTCCACCGTTCATTTAGTCCCTACCCTAGTGTAGCGTCCAATGCAAAAATGTAATGCATAAAATGAAACTATACTATATGAAAAATGATTTAAATATTTTGTGCCTAAGGACTAAGGTTTAGGTCCCTAAATTTTTTATGCACAAAAAATAATGGGGCTGTCAAAATGATTAGTCAAAATTTAGGTGTCAACATCCCATGGATACATCTAAGAGGAAAATCCTGATTTTTAAGTGTCCAAAGATGGAGTGTTGAAATTTTGCAAACGGTTGTGTGTGCCCAATGATGAGGAATTAAAGGAGGAAATTCTGTAAGAAGTCATCGCAGTTATATTATAATATCACTTGGGTAGCATCAAAGATGTATCAAAATTTACGTCTATTAGGAGTATGCCCTAAGCAACCATGTGATGGATCACATGTATGGCATAAATATTGTACTATCGATATTGTCTTTAATGTCAAGACGTATGGTATTCATCTTGTCCCTTTATTTTAGATGAATATAAATCTATCAGATCAGTTGGAACTGATACCTATTCTTGAGGCGTCAAGAATATGTGTGACGGGTCTATAGTTGGTCTTTGATCTTCAATTGGCTCCTGATCGAAAGGATCGTGAACTGGGCATCCACGAGCCAGTGAGACTGGTGGTTCGCAGCCTCACTATTCAGCATTGGATGCCCAATAGGGATGACAAGTCATATAGTCATCGGACGTTAGATCATCTAAGCTGGAACACAAGTGTTTGTACAAAACAAGTTCGATCGAATCCATTGAACATGATGAGAGGGAGTGATTGATTAACATGGAGGTTTCGTGCTTGGTCAATGCCTCAATCGCTCTTGTCTTTGGTACATTAAATGGACCTCAGACCTGAGCCCGATGACACGGCATGTATACTAGATGGCTGTGATTCACAGGTACGATATTAGCCGTCCAATCATTGATCCGCCTCTGTTCTGATGGTCACAGTCCTCTATATACGAAGTCACAAGGCATGGGCAACACAGTTGGGATCTGTCTCCTCATTAGATGAGGTTGTGATGTCCTATGCAATCTATAACATGACGGGTACATTAGAAAGTCTTTGGCCAAGGAGAAGTTCGAGAGGAAAGTCTCGCCAAAATGCACGTCAGATAAATTTGTGCATATGATCGAATCTATGGGTTTGACTTAGATATCCATGGCCCTCATTCGATCGGGACATGGTAAGATAGATAGGACTGAATAATACCGAACCAAGGCCAACAAGTTCATTGTCCTCGTACTTCATTCTGACTAGGTAACCGCGATATGTTGCTAGACATCACTCACAGTTTGTGGGAACTAAGGAATGATTTGGATGATCAATTCCTGAGGAATCTCACTGCCATGTTCCAGCGGTTGAACCTAAGGATGTCACATGCCTTAACCGACATCTGGTGACATCCATATATGAAGACGGGATCCCGAGAATGCGATAGGACTATTTGGATAGTCAAAAGGAGTTAAAAACGGATTGGATTCGTTTCCTCCTTCTAAAGCCACTAAAGGACTATAATTGATGACATAGGCATGACATCATTGATGATGTCATGGATGATGTAATGGTTACATTATGCCTACAACATCATTAGATAAGTTTGTTATCCAAAAGAAAGGATAAGAAAGGTTATCCTCTAGAAAGTCAAAAGTATGATAGGATTTTCTATTCTTTTGACAGAGGCGTTTGGACATATCAAACGACGAGATTTGATCACGTAACTTGAGAATTCAAGCTTAGAATGTTTAGAGCCCGTGGATGAGGATTGTTGCCGAAACGACGATGTTAATTGGGCAGCCACGATCGGCCGACGGGCTGGTCAAAGGCGCAAAATGCTGCCTTTTTGATCGCAACCCCATGGGGCGGTGCCACGTGGCTGGTCAAAGGCAACAACTTACCGCCTTTGAGCAGCAACCAGCTAGCCAGTATGGCTAGTTGGTAGCCCACATGGCGGCCTCCCATTGGCCGCTACGTAAGGCCGTTTGGAGGGGGCGGTATAAACCGCCCCTCCTTTCATTCTCTCCCTCTCTCAAATCCTCTATAAATAGAGGTGGGGCCTCAAGATTACAAAGGTAGAAACTTGTGAGTGTCACATATAGACGTGCTAGATTTCGGAGAAATGTGAGCTCAAGAATCAACCGATTCGGATATACAAAGGTTGTGTTTCCATTGGTTGAAGACGAAGGGCTAGGGGTCGAGATGCTGCGAGGATTACTAGCATAATCTGAGGGCCGTTTCTCCGAGTCTCCGTCTTCCAGGTCGCACGGGTGTCAAGGCATTTGAACTAGAGGCCTGATACCTCTTAGGCTCGAGACAAAGAAGCAGAGCCGCATCCAACCTCTGTTATCCAAGTACACTTCTAAAGTTGCTTTAGAAAGTTTAATTTTCATCAAAGTATACGAGGATTTCTAAGATGATTTAGGGCGGCCGTTTGAATTTATTTTCTTCCGCTGTATGTATGGCTTGTTTTCATGTATGTGACGGGCATCCGGGACTGCTAGAAACACAACAAGTGATATCAAAGCCACGCTTAGAACTCCCGTATACTTAGTTGATTCGATTTTTGACGATATTTGAAATATTGTCATTGTGTTCTCAAAATTGGTATCGAAACTGGACGAACTCGACCCCACACATGTCTAGACTTGATATAGGGCCCTAAAGGTCGTTAAACGACCTCGATGGGCAGTAGGACCGCCCGTGGCTCACGGCCAGAGGCTGGAAACCGCCATGGCCGTGAGGGTCAAAGGCGGCTACCACCTTTGACCAAGTCAAGGTCAATGGTCAAAAGCGGTTATCGACTTTGACCAGGGACATGGGCGGTAATTTTGCAAAATTAAATTGTTTAGCTCTGCAAAAAACGAACCGAATCAATTTAATCGAAAATGTTTGAACGAACTCGGAATGAGCTCAAATTTAGTCGAGCACTCGGAAATGGGCCTCTGACCAAAAGTTATCATCATTGGCGATGAGCTGTGGTGGATTTGGGCATTTCGAGGTCGTCTAGACACGTTTTTGGCTCTATTTTTCCGATTATGATATCGGTCGTCGCAAATTATTGCTCGTTAATCTTTTATTTCTCTTTTGATGTATTTGAGCATGTGTTATGATATGTATATTATATCTATATATGATGTCTATTCTGGCGGACGGGTTATTATCCATTTGGAGGATATACCTGCTGTTGCTGGTAGCTGCTAGGACTAGTAGAAATGGAATAGACATAGGTGAGACTTGCTTTGAGACCAAAAACCTCCTTAATTGAATATCAAGTTGTAATGGGTATTAGACTCGTGGCCTACCGCCGTCGTGGGGTTGATGCTTTGCCATAGTGAGTTGATTGACTCGTCATGGATACATGAAGGTCAATTGCCATCTATGATAGAAAACCAATCCATAAAAGCATTGGATGCTGTGGATATTGAAACAGGACGATTCTAATAACTATTAGGTGAGGAGTCGTATGTATTTCAATGTCTACAAGTGACGATGAGTTAGACTTGACTGTGATTATGAGGTCAATAACTGTCAGGTGAGGTCTTCGTGATCTAGAGGCCGAATAATGATTGGGATGAGCATGCGATGCCTGGATAGGTCGATCCACTCATCTAGTTCATGTAGAACGCCAATAACTGTTAGGTGAGGTGGACCATAAACTGATGAAACTCCAATCCCCACTAATAGTCTGTCCCAACGAGGACTACCGTTTCTCACTAGAGGAGTGTGGGATTCGATAAATTTAGTGGTAGCCTATTTCATTTAAAGGCCAAAATGAAATAGTAGGTAATCGATAGACAATACCTAATGACTTGATTTTCTGCGCCAGATTTTTGACATGCTCTGTGAAAATGGTAAACCAAACCCGATTGCCTCAATTCTGGAGAAGAACTGCTTGACTGGTCTGAATTTTAGTGATTGGCTTCGAAATTTGAGGATTGTCCTCAATATGGAGAAGCTCGGATATATGCTGGATAAGGACATGCCAACCAAACTCCCTGAGGGTTTGACCACAAACGAGCAGGACACTTATGAGAAGTGGAAAGAGAACGACCTAAAGGTTAGGTCGTACATGTTAGCGTCCATGAATAATGAATTCCAAAGGAAATACAAGAACATGGACAGGGCAAGGTCGATTATTCTTCGTCTGAAAGAGTTCTTCGATGAGAATAGTTTGACCGCCAGATACGAGATATCCAAGGTGCTATAACGCACGAAGATGCCAGAGGGTGCCTCTGTCAATGATCATGTTCTCAAGATAATTTGGCACATTGAAGAGCTTGCAAGGCTGGACCTCATTATGGATAATGAGCTAGCTATGGATTTGATCCTCCAGTCCTTGCATGAGTCCTTCTCAAGCTTTGTTCACAATTACCATATGCATAATATGCAAAAGACTCTCGCAGAACTTCATAGCATGTTGGTGGTATATGAGAAGGAAATACACAGCAAAAGGCCAAATGTGATGGCCATTACTAAACCATCTTCCTCGAAAGGTAAGACTTCTTCAAAAAGGAAGAAAAAGTTCAAGAGCACTGTGCGAAAGCCAAGAGCGGACAAAGGGACCTGTCATTACTGTGGAGCCGATGAGCATTGGAAGAGGAACTGTAAGAAGTACCTCGCTAGCTTAAAGGTTAAGTAAAAGAACCATCCCCGTGGAAGTATGATCTCTATGCTCATTGAGACTAATCTCATGGTTAGTTCACAATCCAGCTTATGGGTTCTAGATTCGAGTGCAACGTCACATATTTGTATATCGTTGTAGAATCTGGAAATAAGTCGGATGTTGGGTAAAATGAGGCAATCCTGACTTTTGCGAATGGAGCAACAGTTGTTGCCATTGCTACAGGGACTTGTCATGTACTTTTGCCTAGTGGACATGTAATGGTGTTATCAAATTATTTATATTATGAAAGAGTTGTACAGAACATAATATCTCTATCTCGTCTAATAAGAGGGAATTATGAATTCTCCTTTACAGACGATATGTGTTCCATCTTTCATGTATGGCATAAATATTATACTATCGATATTGTATTAATGGCAAGACGCATGTTTATTCATCTTGCCCCTATATTTTAGATGAATAAAGTCCATTAGATCAGTTGGAACTGATACCTATTCTTGAGGCATCAAGAATATGTGTGACGGGTCATCAGTTTGTCTCTGATCTTCAAATTGGCTCCTGATCGAAGGATCGTGGACTGGGCGTCCATGAGCCGGTAGAGACCAGTATGTTTGTAGCCTCGCTATTGAGCATTGGATAGCCAATAGCAATGACGAGTCACAAGTCATCGGATGTTAGACGTCCAAGTTAGAACATAGGTATTCGTATCGAAACGAGTTCGATCGAATCCACTGAACGTGACGAAAGAACGATTGATTAATATGGAGGCTTCGTGCTTGGTCAATATCTCAATCGCTCTTGTCTTTGGTGTGTTAATGGTCCTCGGAATTGAGCCACGATACTGGCTTATATACTGGATAGCTGTGATTCAAAGGTATGATATTGGTCGATCATTGATCCGCCTCTGTACATGATGGTCACAATCCTCCATATACAAAGTCACAGGTGTGGACAACAGTTGGGATCTGTCTCCTCATTAGATTTGGTTAATGTCCTATGCGATCTATACGTGACGGTGCATTAAGAAGTCCTTGGCCAAGGCAGAAGTCGAGAGGAGTCCCGCCAAATGCACGTCAGATAGATTTGTGCATATGATCGAATCTGTGGGTTTGACTTAAATCTCCATGGCCATCATTCGATCAGGACATGGTAAGACGGAAGGACTGAATAACACCGAACCAAGGCCAACAGGTTCACTTTGTCCTTATACTTCATTCTGACAGGGTAATTGTTATATGTTGCTAGACGTCACTCACGGTTTGCGGGATCTAATGATTGATTGGGACGATCAATTCCTTGAGAAATCTCACTACCAATTCAGGGGTGAACCTAAGGATGTCACACGCCTTAATTGACATCTGGCGACGTCTATAACGAAGATGGGATCACGAGAATGCGATAGAACTATTTGGATAGTCAAAAGGAGTTAAAACGGATTGGATTCATTTCCTCCTTCTAAAGCTTACTAAATGACGAAATTGATGATACAGGCATGATATCATGATGATGTCATAGATAATGTAATGGTTATATCATGCCTGCATTATGATTGGATAAGGTTTGTTATCCAAAAGAAAGGATAAGAAAGGTTATCCTCTAGAAAGTCAAAAGTAGGATATGATTTTCTATCTTTTTGACAGAGATGTTTGCACATCAAACGACATGATTTGATCACAAAACTTGAGAAACTTCAAGCCTAGAATGTCTAGAACTCGTGGCTGAGGATTGTCGCCCAAAACGACGGCGTTTGGGCCGCCCAATGATCGGCCGATGGGCTGGTCAAAGGCAGCAAAATTGCGGCCTTTGACCACCGCTCCATGGGGAGGTGCCACGTGGTGGCCATATGGCCAGCTAGCAGCCCATGTGGCGGCCTCCTATTAGCTGCCATATGAGGTGGTTTGGAGGGGCGGTATAAACCGCTCCTCCCCATCATTCTCTCCCTCTCTCAAATCCTCTATAAATAGAGGTGAGGGCCTCAAGATTACAAGGTTAGAAACTTGTGAGTGTCACATATATACGTGCCAGATTTCGTGAGAAAGTGAGCTCAAGGATCAACCGATTCGGATACACAAAAGTTGTGTTTCTGTTGGTTGAAGACGAAGGGCTTTGGTTGAGATGCCGCGAGGATTACTAGCATAATCCAAGGGCCGTTTCTCCCAGTCTCCGTCTTCTAGATTGCACGTGTGTCGGGGTGTGTCTGAACTAGAGGCCCGACACCTCTTGGGCTTGATGACAAAGAAGCAGAGCCGCATCCAACCTCTGTTATCCAGGTACGCTTCCAAAGTTACTTTAGAAAGTTTAATTTTCAATTAAAGTATATGAGGATTTCTAAGATGATCTAGGGCGCCGTTTGAATTTTTTTCCTTCCGCTACATGTATGACATGTTTTCATGTATGTGACGAGCACCCAGGACTACTAAAAACCCAACAACATCATCACTATTGGTGGAATAGAATGAAGGTAGATGTTGCCAAGCATGTGGCTAAGTGTTTGACGTGCCAGCAAGTAAAGGCACAGAACTGTAAGTTGGGAGGATTGCTATAGCCACTTGAGATCCCTAAATGGAAATGAGAGCATGTCACGATGGACTTTGTGATGGGTTTACCAAGGAGCTAGAGATGCAATGATTCAATTTGGGTTGTGGTCGATAAATTAATGAAGTTTACTCACTTTGTTGCATTGTGAAAGGACTTCGCTTTGGACAAATTGGTTGATTTGTATATTTTGGATGGTTGAGTGAGGTATAAGGTTGAGATACCATGTGACCGAGATTGTGATTTAGTCGTTTGGATTATTTGTACTTTCATGTATGTATCAATTGTACCCTGATTGTGAATTTATTTCATGAATATTATGATTGTGGTCCCTGTAGAGATTATTTGAATGTTAGCCTAGTCATATAGAACTACGTGATTAGTGGGATCCAAAGGTACATGTTACCCTAACTGAGGCTTAGGGAGCTTACTTGTTGAGATTTTATTCTTATTGTTTAAATTCCAAACATATGAAGAACCCTGACTATGAATATGAATGTATAGATAGCGGAGATACCGATGGATATAGATCGGGTAGAGACGGAGTAGGTATAGGTCCTGGAACTTATTAACATGCTAGTTCTGGTGGATGAGGGTGGTGACTTTGAACCTCACATCTTCATGGCATGGACCTATAGAATGGGGACTTATCGATGGTCCACTATGGATTTGACATACCCTATGAGAGCTGGCCCCTAGAATGCTAACCAAAGGGGAAAGACATAGTGAATTAATTCCTAACAACGCCTGGGTCGACTGACATTTACTAAAGCCGCTATTTAATGAAATTGGCCACTGAGATGAATTTCAAACCTAGACAATCAAATCTTCATGATTATCACAATTATATTTTGGATGATGTATCCGCAGTTAGTTCAGCATCGACTGTTTCGTTTCGAAGTGCCTAGAAGTAAGCAGTGTGGATGTGCCATTGATCATTCCCCTCCGGCTCGTGTTATGACTCCCTCTATAGTCAGTGTTGGTATGTTGGTTGATGCGCATGTCAGTTTAGGAGTGGTTTGAAGTCTGAGTTCGTTTGTGCCCGAGCTCGAATGAATGCATTTTACATGAATTCCGAGATTATGTCTATCAGTTGTCAATCAAGATAGTTGCAGATGCAAATCTACAAATCTCCCTCATCATGACGATCCCTCAAATCACTCCATCAAACGCCATCACATCCATTACAACCCCATCAATTCTAATTTACTTCCCTACCAACCACTCCACCTACCTAACTATTCATGCTTTATTTAATAGTACTTGAATAGTATGATTTGTTGGATGAAAACTGTCTCTCTTTCCTCATTTCCTCTCATTTTCTCACGCCAAACTCTCTCTCATTTCCTCTCACTCTCGACTCCATCTCGCCTCTCCCCTCTCCCTCGCTCGCGTTTTTTTCCGCCTACCGCCGCTCGTTCGTCGCTGTTCTCGCCAATCAACCCTTGCCAGAACCCATAGTGGCCTTGGTAAGTCTCTTAGCCACCTTTCGTGAGCTATTGTCTTGCTGAAAATGGGGCGCGGACCATTTCGATTCCCCGCTGTGGACCGCGACCATCGCGAACCTCCGCCGAGCCCCCCACAAGGCTGCTGCCGGCCGTCTTCTTCTCACGATCTCGTTAGCTTTGTTGATTATCTTTTGTTCCTCCATTCTTAGGTTGCAAACCACTTTAAACGCACCACCAGGCCAGGCCTGTCCGCCGTTCGTCCCCGCCGAGAGTCCGCCAGTACCATCATCGATCCCCAGCGCCGTGCACCGCCGTCGGCTCCATCCTCGTTCGACTTGGTTTGTGGCTACCCAAGCTTGTTTAGGTCACCTTAAGCCTCTAATCCTAGGGAGGATTGATGACATGCTTTGGTTAGGCTCTAAATTAGTCCTATGGTTGGTCTGAGTTAGAAATTGTTGGGATTTGAGGCTCGGATTGCTTGTCTTGCTGGTTTGGTCGTTAGTAACTACTCATGCCGAAAACGCTACTGTTCACGGGTGCCTATAGGGCTGTCCCATGATAGCTGGATGGGATGTCTTGAGGTTTAGTTTAGCGTATATCGAGTTTTAAGCTTGAAAATGTGGGTCTATGCATTGTTCAGTCGTATAAAGGCATTATGCATGCCTGGTGAAAGTACTATTCACGGGACGAGCGTGTTGGTTTTACTGTTCACGGAAGGTCGGGTTATGGCCTAAAAGCATCCCATGTGTGTTCATGGCCAATTAGTGACTTAGGGGTTGTTTGATAAATGTTTAATTTCATGATTACCTCGATGGGCTAATATGAATGAATTAACGAAATCCAAAGTGTGAACATATTGAAAAAGTTGTTATACAGTGCTGGATTGTGTGCTTAAACGCTTGCATGCGTGTGGAGTATCAGTGACATCGTCTGCCTGCTGACAATGCTATGTTCTCGATTTGCGAGGATTGGATTCATGAAATGTCTTGAGCATGCCTGGCGTGTTCATATACATCTGTTGACATGCATTATGGTAGGGAATGAGGTAAGCATGATACGTAATAAAATCGAGCAGGGCAGGCAGGTGTGTCCCCAATGAGGAGGAAAACGAAGAGTAGTATGCGCGGGTGCCCCAGACTGCATGGCATCTAGGGTTTGCTGGCAGTGTCGTGTAAGGGTGGGCCAACCTGGGTCTTAGCTTTGTGCTATGCGGGTTGAGGCACCGGGGAGTTATTGTGTACCTGGGTCTTTACGTACTAGAGAACGTATATGCGGGTATATGAATAGTGAGAGTTGTGCCAACCTGATGTGCCCTATATGACGCGGGTTGAGACCCAAACCTAAGGCATGATACGATTGCGGGTGGACTTGATGTTGTTTAACGTGAGTCAAGTTGAACTAAAGTGAATCTAAGTAGAAATCTAAGCATGGTGTGATATATGCAACATTTGTGTTTGCATTAACTTGAGTAGTGATATGTTTTGCCTGCTAGTACTCTGAAGTTATGCATACTGATTTTGAGGAACTGTGAGTTATTGTACCTTGGGTCTTTTGCACGCTTTGAGGCATATATGTAGGTGGCAAAAGTGGATTATTGGTGATGGGTGCAATGTGGCACCATCTTATGAAGCTCTTCGTGATTCGAGTGGGTTGCAAAATTGAAAATGAACTTGAGTTATGACATATCATAAGCGATTTGCATTTGTTGTCACTATCCGCATTGAAATGTGGTCTGCATGCTTTCTGACTGTCGTATAGTCGCGTTTTGGGCTATGATCGTTGTGATATTATTTTAGTCTTGTCAGGATTGTGTAGTTAGAAACCTAAATCCTACATGTTTAGGTGTCGACCTGAATGTGTGCTTCACCTAGAGCCTCGATTAGTGGTGAGCTTGCTGAGATTAGTTCTTACGATGATTTGCCCAAATTCTTTTAGGATCCTTAACCACAAGAATGAAGCCCCTCCTCGATCCTCCATGGGAGTACCGAGGGAGTTAGAGGGAGAGAGGTGACCGAGTATCTATATGGGTTGGAGATGAGTATATATTAAGTCCTTAGTACTGTGTGTGTCGATGTGAGGAACGAGGCCTAGAGTCCTATTGCTTTAAGG
>JAGVVM010014132.1:0-17972 GCA_019149425.1 Psidium friedrichsthalianum
CCGGCTTTGCAAAGCTTACTCGGGATATGAACCGACAGGCTTCTACTTCATTCTTTGCTCATGAGAGCATAATGAACCATCAACTGCTTCAACGTCATGGTTAATATATCCTGGCCTTCTTCGATTGCCGCAACAACGTAGTCAAATCTTTCAATCAAATACCTCAAGATTTTTTCTACGACTCGTATATCTTAGAGTTCTTCACCATTAACCCTCAATTGGTTAATGGTGGTTTGCACACGATCAAAGTATGACGAGATGGATTCAGAGTCGTTCATGTGTAAAGACTCAAATTCACCTTGAAGTGTCTAAAGCCGAACTCGCTTCACGCGATCATCGCCCCTTGTAGGATTTCTGCAAAATATCCCATGCTACTGTGGTGGCTTTCACGCTTGATATTTTTTCAAATATCGTCTCCTCTACAACTTGAAAGATTGCATATAATGCTTTTTGATCTTTCTTTCGGAACCCAACCAATGAATCATTCTCCCCTTTTCTCAAAGTATTGAATTCTTTGGCATCGGCTACTTTAGTGTAGCCATTCTCTACCAAGTTCCACAAATCTTATGATTTGAATAGAACCTTCATTTGGACGGACCAATTGTCGAAATTCCTCCCGTTCAACTTTGGAAGTTGAAATTGAACTGAAATGGCAGGTGTCATAACTAGCTTTGAAACCAATTATAGGAACAAAAAAGATGACAAAACTGTGGAAGGATTAGTGCGGAGAGAACTCGAGTATGCAAATATGAGAGCAGTATTCAAAATGCCTTTGTAAAGGCTTCACACAAAGAAAATACAAGCTTAATAATAAGCTTTTTCTACGAACAACTCTCTAACTCTCGCACTTTTTGCTAAGGCTCCTTCTATGGCTTTCTCTCTCTATCTCAATGTGCTTCAAGTCTCCCCACACTTTTGTCACCGCCCGTGGAAGTCCACCGACTCCAACGCGAAAGGAAGTTGCCGCAATTTTTCCTCAAGAAAATCCAAATTGTCATTTTGAACTTTGCTTCCTTTGTTTGACTTTTCACCAGCACACGACATGAAAGGCTTCTAGCTGTCACCATCGTCATTTACCAGAGTCAATTAACACCTAAAGTCCAATTAGGACTTTTCTTCTTCAATTAAAGGAAAAAAATCAATTTTAACATGTTTCTAACAAAATCCTCTTTGGCATTTCATTATCTCCCAGAGCCCTGAGAATCAATTTCCTCACCTTCTCCTCCATCTAGCTGTCGAAAAAATCCATCGGCCAATGCACTGAATTTCCTTGCAAAGACGGTGAATTACGCTGAGGTTGACCGAGGTGGACCGGTAGCCGCGGAGATAGAGGTGGTCAAGGAGGAGGGCTTCGACAACGTCCGGTGGCAAGTGGATATGGCCCCGATTAGGATTTTACGAGCACAAAGACATGACCTTCTGATTCTCCGTTTCTCTATCTCTTGAGAGCAAGATTAAAAAATTCGACGTGGGATCGACGAGAAAAAACAGAAGAAGGAAATCAATGAAAAAGAGATATGACACAAAAAAAAAAAAAATTCTAGAGATGCTAAAAAGTGGGACCCACTAAGGGCAAAATTGTCAAAATACTGTGCTAGGGAGTGTTTTAGCACGACGTGGCCCCCTTGAAAATAGCATGCATATCCATGAAGACCTCAATTGGTTAATAACCACAATAAGCATCAAACAACTCAATCAGCCCCCACTAATGGATTCAGCGTCCATGTCATAAATCAATTTCGCACACCAAAGCAAACGACCAATGATAGATCAATGCATTTATTATTATTATTATTATTATCGAAAGATCAATGCATTAATTCGGGATAGTTTACGCATCAATATGTATAATCTTTCGCAATTCTTTTCCTAAAAGGTTTCTCACCGTTCCCAAACAATCAAGACTAATAAACCCTCAATTCGACTTTATACAACAGATATGCCATTTCACATCTCATGACATGTCCAATTCATGCCACTTTTCAAAACACGAGTTTACACATTTATTGAAGAGATAAGCACCACTCACCGCTAACTAAAGACCAAATCGAAAGCTACGTCACTCGGAAAGCTTCAAATTGGAGCGCTACAAAATGGTGTTAATGTGACGCGCTAAGACGACCTCGACAACCTCGAACCAATTTTTAATAGCCAACTCCCTCTCTTTGATGAAAGAAGCATTTTAACCATTCTCTATCTAAGTCGATTGAGGTGAGCTTGGGTTGCAGAAAATGAATGATTTGAAAAATGTCGTTTTAAAAATAATCACTTATATCGCTTGAAATAGTTAGTTGATAAAAATATTCATGTTATTGATAACAAATTATGTGTAAGCATTTTCATGGGCGATAATATTAATTTGTGTTCAAATATTTTTGCAAGCGATATAATCCAACATTTTAAAAAATATATTTTTTAAATAATTTATTTTGCGCGAAACGAACGGATAGTTATTTAGATAAATTCTTTTAGGCAAATGACGTGTGTCCTGCGTCAATGTTTTGTTTCAGCAGGCCAACAGATTCATGTCTTATTCCAAGCATTTTTATGCACTAAGCCAATTATTTATTATAATTTTTTGAAAAGTCTAATTATTGCGTTTTACTCTCCTTAAATGCTACCGCAATATATTTAGGACGCGCAGGGTAATATTTTGCTTTAAAAATTAACGTACGGAAGAAAAGCAGAAAAATCAACTTTAACGGTCCGCGATAGCCGACCCGTCGTTGACGTATCTGATAAAAGCGACCCCCCCATAACGAAAATGAAAAAAGCATACGAGCTTTTGGACATTTCGACCGATCACATCCTCCGTGGGAGAGACGTGCGAATGGCACAGTTGAAATTTCTCTCGATTTCAAGGGCTTCTTCGCTCCTACCCCTGACCCCTCCCCTGCGTCGCGTTACTATCTCGCTCCACAAGGTGCGTCCCGCCTCGGTCGTCCCTCTCCGCCCTCCGTTTCCCGCTCGCGCATTTCGTCGAACCCTTAGCGCGCTGCACGAGCAGTCGGCACCGATCGGTCGGGCTTCGGTTTTGGGCGAGAGGGGCGGCGAGGCGGCTAGGGAGGAGAGGAGGATGAAGTACGTGCTCGTGACCGGGGGAGTCGTGAGCGGCCTCGGCAAGGGCGTGACGGCGAGCAGCGTTGGGGTCGTGCTCAAAGCTTGTGGCCTCCGCGTTACCTCCATTAAAATAGGTTGGCGAACTCGTGATAATACTTGCTGAGCATCGTCTTTTATGAGCAGTTTTATATATTTTGGGATGTTTCTTTGGTTGGTTTGGTGTTTGGTTTGGGTAGCCGCCGATTTTTTGGTTGTGCTGACGAAGTGTTTTTAGCGAGAGAGAGGGTGAGTGAGCGAGTTCTCGAAACCACAGGAAGAACGAAAGCTAGTGCTTTGGCTGAGTGCTTATTGTCCTTAATGAGTAGCAATGAAGTTTACGGAGTTTTAAGTGCCTTTGTTCATTCGGGTTAAAGTCAAGAAAGACGTAGCTTTCTTGTCTCGGTTTATTTAACTTACTTTGGATTAAACAGAGTTTGCCACCATACTGATGCAGACAGCCCCTTCCGACGGATTTCTTGGCTTTACTGGGTGTTGTTATTGTTAGTTTGGCTTCCCTTCTAATGCCTTATAGTCTCAGTTGTTCTCAACAATTTCATGACTTGCAGATCCATATTTGAACACGGATGCTGGTACAATGTCTCCCTTTGAGCATGGGGAGGTTTTTGTCCTCGATGATGGCGGAGAGGTTGCATGAATGTTCATTTCCCGCGAATGTCATTTTCTCAGTACTTCATGTTTTCTTTGGCAAAAGATCGGCCTCTGAGACCGATTGTTTTATTAATAATGTTGTAATGTGACATTTTTATGCCTTTGCAACTCGCCTTCTTTTCTCAGGTTGATCTGGATTTGGGAAACTATGAAAGATTTCTAGATATAACTCTAACCAAGGACAACAACATCACCACAGGAAAAATATATCAGGTGTTCTAATTTGCTCTTTTCTTGTTTAATCCTACAGTGACTTTACTACATTTCTGCTTCTCCATGTATTTTTGTTCACGTATGTATGAAATTATATTATGCTCGTGATATATCAATACATCCCCACTTTTTATCAGTCTGTCCTTGAGAAGGAAAGGAGAGGTGATTACCTTGGAAAGACAGTCCAGGTAATCCCTGTGGTCTAAATGATTTGTCTGCTTTTTGTCATGAGATTACAGACTCAGAGTTAGGTTCTTCCAATGTCTGCACTTTTCTAGGTGGTTCCACATGTGACGGATGCGATTAAAAATTGGATTCAATCCGTCTCTGCTATTCCTGTGGATGGAAAGGAAGGTCCTGCCGACGTTTGTGTTATAGAGCTAGGAGGGACTGTAGGTAAGAGTCAAAGAAGGTTAAAGTTCTGTTTCACCAAAAAAGATCTTGTTTATACAGTTTTTCCTTCTGGGGTAGAGCTGATATACGTGCTTTGTCCAGGTGACATTGAATCCATGCCATTCATTGAGGCTCTGCGACAATTATCCTTTTCAGTTGGTATACTCTTTGACTTCTATATCTGCTTTAAGGAACTAGGATGATAATATGTCCCTTTGCCTTTTTTTTTGTTAATATTAATAATTTGCTTGTTCTCTGTACTTCATTCAACACAGTATGGACCATATAATATCCATGCTGTGATCTGACAGACAGTTGGCCTCTTTTATACGGTTGAGTACTGAGCGTTTTTTATGATATTGTATCTGCATATCACTTAGTGGGTCTCACTCGTGGAAGCATGTGCACATGATGCCCGCAAAGTGATGAAATGAAGACATTTGTGCATTACATAACTTAACTAGTGTTGATATATTCCCAGGTTAGACAAGCTGCTTCTAATGTGTTATTGCCTGTGCCTGTGCCCTGATGCTTTTATGTTTTCCTTTTTCCATCTTTCTGAAATATGGAGAGCTTTCTGATGTTAATCTTCAATTTCTAATGTGTTATTGCCAGTGCCATGATGCCTTTCTGTTTTTCTTACTTCATTTTCTGAAACATGGAGAGCTTTCTGATGTCAATCTTTAATTTCTTCAGGCCCAGATAATTTCTGCCTTATCCACGTGAGCTTGATACCAGTACTAGGTGTTGTGGGAGAGCAAGTACACACTTCTTTCACTTATTCTTTCTAATTTTTTTTCTAAATTTTTGTTGAATTCGGAGTATGAGATCTATCTCTCTCTCCCTCTCTCTCTCTCTCTCTCTCTCAGAAAACAAAGCCAACACAACATAGTGTCAGAGAATTGAGGGCACTAGGCTTGACTCCTCATCTTCTAGCTTGCCGCTCTGCTCAGGTATATGATTTCCATATGCAAAACACTTTGAACTTAATCTCAATGAAATAATTTGGTCAAAGATTCATTTCTTCTGGATCTAGAGGCTGCAGGCAGATTCTCTTACTTATCATTTGCTATTTAATTGGAATCACTTCTGCATTAGTTCACAATTTTGGTGTGGTGCAGCTGTCCCATAAATGTCTCTAGTGAATTTTGTTTCGATGGGGCAATCATTGGCTTTATAACTGTTGCTAGCACAAGCCATTTTGAGCCAGAGTTCATTAAAGCTGTAGATGAGAATGCTTTGTTGGATGCATGGACTCACAAGAAATGACACAATTAAAAATGAGTCTATCCGGAACAAGGAATGTGTGTTGCCCCCAGTGAGGATAAGATGAGAGAAGGTTGTTTGAGATAGTTTAGTCATGTTAGACAAGGACCTTCGGACACCTTGTGAGGAGATGTGAGCAAGAGATGGAAACACTGGTTGGAAGGGTCATGGGAAGACCTAAAAGGATGTTAAAAAGACAATATGGAAAGATATGGGGATTTAGAGCTTAAGGAACATTTAGTGCATGATTGAGCGCAATGATGTAACTAGGATTCATTCTGCTGCCCTCACTTAGTGGTATAAGACTGGTTTATTCTTGCCATAATTCTTGGAACATACGTATGCTTATGCCATGAATGTTAGTACTTCAAAGAGATTTCATGGTTGTCTCATAGCTTTTCTAGCATACACACAAGCCACAATTCATGATTTGCGTAATTTAAGCCAATTTTTAATCATGTCTCACCCTCCATATTGCAGCCCTTGCTGGAAAATACGAAGGAGAAGCTTTCACAGTTTTGCCATGTTCCGGTAATTGGTTCATCCTTTTTCTTTGTCAATGTAGGTTTTCTCAATTTGGCTTATTGAGCACCTCTATTGACATCATAACTTTCAATCTTTTTCAGATTGGTAATATTCTCAACATCCATGATGTTCCTAACATCTGGCACGTTCCGCTTTTACTTAGGGTGGGTTAAGATGCTGACAATGGATTCTTCTGAATCATAGCAAATATCTTTTGGAGTCTCCTTAACATCTCTTTGTCTTGTTTGTAGAACCAAAATGCTCATACCTCAATCCTGAATCAGCTAGGCTTGGTTAGGTGAGTTCCATTTGAAATATTCAACTTGATAAGCATGATGTTTCGGCATAGAGCAATAATCATGTAAATCTGCTTAAGACTTGTGTGTGAATGCCACTTGTTTATGTATTTGTAAGCCAACTAAGTTGAGTTTGGCCCATGCAATTTGTTTTTTTTGTTTGGAGGCGCATAGGAATGCTAGACATGTTTTTGTCAAGAAATTGGCTGAGTTGGAGAATATTCTCCTCTGAGACTTTTAATAATATGAGAAGGGCGTTGTTATCTATAATACGGGGTACTTTTTAGTTTTGGATGGATAGAGATGCTATCTTTATAGAAAAGTGAAAGTGTAACATGAGTGCGATGTGCATTTCTCACATTCATTTCTGGTGCCAGGCAAAAAATGTCATATTGGAACAGACTTTCTTTTCATTTTTGTTTTCTTTAGACCCCTGGAATAACTATCCATCTTGGTCTCCTGTCTCCTTTTTCCCCACTGGTATATGCATCAATATGCTAGATTTTCGTAGTCTGAATTCATTGGTCAGTCTTTCCTGTCTTTTCTTCAGGTGCAAATTCTGGATTTAGTGATGACCTTACTAACAGCATTTTTGAACTGTGCCTTCAGCATTGCTAGCCCTCCGGATTTGGAAGATTGGACCAGGAGAGCCGAGAATTTTGATAATCTCACTAATTCAGTTAGTATTATGGTTTCTTTATGGAATTTTCTGTCTGAATTTATGCTAGTTAATTTGACTAGTTAATGGTTAGAGCTAGACTCTCAGATCTGTTAGATTTTTCTATTTTGGAGATTCTTAGATCAGAAAATACTGATATGTGCAGGTGAGGATTGCGTTAGTCGGGAATATGTTGGCCTGACAGATTCGTATCTTTCTGTGGTCAAGGTGTGATTTTAATTTCTGTAACTTATTTGGTTCACTAAGATGATAATATCTGAAATTGAATCTTAATTAACTTGAATGCCTTTGACATGTATAAAAAATATCCCACATTGCTGTTGTCTGATTTTGAGAATTCCCTTCAACTAAGAGGAGGACTCAATGATTATTCATTCGCTGGAACCAGAAGTCAAAATTTTGGTAGATAGGGATCCCCAAAAAACTTCCGTCGAGGAATGGGCCAAACTGGATCATTTCTCAAGAACAACAGCTAAGGGCCCTGACCTACATACATGCTGATGCTCACGATTGCGATAGCCATACCAATGATCTAGAGATGTCCCTAGCAGAATTATATCTATTCAACTTTCTATTTTTGGTTCAAGCATTCAAAACTATAATGACTACCAATTTGGAATCTAAGAACATCTGGGATTTGATCAATCTTCAACTAATTTGTTTACAGGCCCTGTTGCATGCTTGCATTGCTTGTTCTTTGAAGCCATTGATTGATTGGATTGCAGCTTCTGACCTAGAAGAGGATAGTGCAAAATCGGTTTGTACTACATATCTTTATTCAAAATTACAATGATGAAGGGTCTCTCCAAATGTTTCTTCATGGTATTTGTCTTCCTCATGTGCTTTTGTTTGATGCAGACACCGCAAGCACATGCAGCAGCATGGGAAACTCTGAAGGTATTGATCTGTAACTCTGGTCAAACTTGTTCTCTCTGTCTATGTCCTTTGTGGAGTTTTTCGCTAGCATCACATGAACACTATTGCCATTTCAATGGATTAAGAGCTAATGTTTTTAGATCTTTCAACTAGTAGTGTGCTCTTATGACTGAGGTGCATGGTATTCTATGGCAGAAGGCATTTGTTGTGCTTACAGTGCAGCTGAAATAACAGAAAAAACCCTTTGTTGCACTTCCTGGCTTTTTCCGCGGTGCTAGTGCTGATATAACCACGATTTTCAGTTACCAACTTGTTATGTCATTTTTCTCTTTCTATTTTGGTATGGCTTATTAGGTCTGGTAGTTAAAAACCTTTCAGCAAATTGCTTATGGCTTTATAGAAGAACCTGTCATTTTATTATCATGTGACTTTTAAGTCGATTGAACGCTATTGATGTATTGGGGCGCACTTTTCGTCCGTTTGAATAAATAATAGCTGCATGTCCTTTTTTGCTTGAATGTGCAGAATGCATCATGTGTCATAGTTCCAGGTGGATTTGGAGATCGTGGTGTGAGAGGAATGATATTGGCTGCTAAGTATGCAAGAGAAAATAATGTCCCTTATCTTGGGATTTGTTTGGGCATGCAAATTCTGTTATTGAGTTTGCCAGATCTGTAAGTACCTTAATTTAGCCTTGATCATCCCTTCTTGTGTGCATATGGATTTTTACTAATGTTTGTCTGCGATTAAGGTTTTGGGCTTGGATACAGCAAACAGCACAGAGTTTGATGCTGAGACAGCCAATCCAGTCGTAATTTTCATGCCTGAGGTGTGGTTTTATGGTTCATTTTCATTCTAACATAGATTGTATGTGCAAGTGCGTTATATGGTCTAAGGTCCTAATATGCAGTTATGTGCATGCAGGGATCAAGAACGCACATGGTACTTCCCATGTGCGTTCTTGATCCCTGCATGCACATAACTGCATATTAGGACCTTAGACCATATAACGCACTTGCACATACAATCTATGTTAGAATGAAAATGAACCATAAAACCACACCTCAGGCATGAAAATTACGACTGGATTGGCTGTCTCAGCATCAAACTCTGTGCTGTTTGCTGTATCCAAGCCCAAAACCTTAATCGCAGACAAACATTAGTAAAATCCATATGCACACAAGAAGGGATGATCAAGGCTAATTTAAGGTACTTACAGATCTGGCAAACTCAATAACAGAATTTGCATGCCCAAACAAATCCCAAGATAAGGGACATTATTTTCTCTTGCATACTTAGCAGCCAATATCATTCCTCTCACACCACGATCTCCAAATCCACCTGGAACTATGACACATGATGCATTCTGCACATTCAAGCAAAAAAGGACATGCAGCTATTATTTATTCAAACGGACGAAAAGTGCACCCCAATACATCAATAGCGTTCAATCGACTTAAAAGTCACATGATAATAAAATGACAGGTTCTTCTATAAAGCCATAAGCAATTTGCTGAAAGGTTTTTAACTACCAGACCTAATAAGCCATACCAAAATAGAAAGAGAAAAATGACATAACAAGTTGGTAACTGAAAATCGTGGTTGATATCAGCACTTAGCACCGCGGAAAAAGCCAGGAAGTGCAACAAAGGGTTTTTTCTGTTATTTCAGCTGCACTGTAAGCACAACAAATGCCTTCTGCCATAGAATACCATGCACCTCTGTCATAAGAGCACACTACTAGTTGAAAGAACTAAAAACATTAGCTCTTAATCCATTGAAATGGCAATAGTGTTTGTGTGATGCTAGCGAAAAACTCCACAAAGGACATAGACAGAGAGAACAAGTTTGACCAGAGTTACAGATCAATACCTTCAGAGTTTCCCATGCTGCTGCATGTGCTTGCGGTGTCTGCATCAAACAAAAGCACATAAGGAAGACAAATACCATGAAGAAACATTTGGAGAGACCCTTCATCATTGTAATTTTGAATAAAGATATGTAATACAAACCGATTTTGCACTATCCTCTTCTAGGTCAGAAGCTGCAATCCAATCAATCAATGGCTTCAAAGAACAAGCAATGCAAGCATGCAACAGGGCCTGTAAACAAATTAGTTGAAGATTGATCAAATCCCAGATGTTCTTAGATTCCAAATTGGTAGTCATTATAGTTTTGAATGCTTGAACCAAAAATAGAGAGTTGAATAGATATAATTCTGCTTAGGGACATCTCTAGATCATTGGTATGGCTATCGAAATCGTGAGCATCAGCATGTAGGTCCAAGTGATAGCATCAGGGCCCTTAGCTGTTGTTCTTGAGAAATGATCCAGTTTGGCCCATTCCTCGACGGAAGTTTTTTGGGGATCCCTATCTACCAAAATTTGACTTCTGGTTCCAGCGAATGAATAATCATTGAGTCCTCCTCTTAGTTGAAGGGAATTCTCAAAATCAGACAACAGCAATGTGGGATATTTTTTATACATGTCAAAGGCATTCAAGTTAATTAAGATTCAATTTCAGATATTATCATCTTAGTGAACCAAATAAGTTACAGAAATTAAAATCACACCTTGACCACAGAAAGATACGAATCTGTCAGGCCAACATATTCCCGACTAACGCAATCCTCACCTGCACATATCAGTATTTTCTGATCTAAGAATCTCCAAAATAGAAAAATCTAACAGATCTGAGAGTCTAGCTCTAACCATTAACTAGTCAAATTAACTAGCATAAATTCAGACAGAAAATTCCATAAAGAAACCATAATACTAACTGAATTAGTGAGATTATCAAAATTCTCGGCTCTCCTGGTCCAATCTTCCAAATCCGGAGGGCTAGCAATGCTGAAGGCACAGTTCAAAAATGCTGTTAGTAAGGTCATCACTAAATCCAGAATTTGCACCTGAAGAATAGGACAGGAAAGACTGACCAATGAATTCAGACTACGAAAATCTAGCATATTGATGCATATACCAGTGGGGAAAAAAGGAGACAGGAGACCAAGATGGATAGTTATTCCAGGGGTCTAAAGAAAACAAAATGAAAAGAAAGTCTGTTCCAATATGACATTTTTTGCCTGGCACCAGAAATGAATGTGAGTAATGCACTCATCATGAAGGGATGCACTCATCATGTTACACTTTCACTTTTCTATAAAGATAGCATCTCCATCCATCCAAAACTAAAAGTACCCCGTATTATAGATAACAACGCCTTCTCATATTATTAAAAGTCTCAGAGGAGAATATTCTCCAACTCAGCCAATTTCTTGACAAAAACATGTCTAGCATTCCTATGCGCCTCCAAACAAAAAAAACAAATTGCATGGGCCAAACTCAACTTAGTTGGCTTACAAATACATAAACAAGTGGCATTCACACACAAGTCTTAAGCAGATTTACATGATTATTGCTCTATGCCGAAACATCATGCTTATCAAGTTGAATATTTCAAATGGAACTCACCTAACCAAGCCTAGCTGATTCAGGATTGAGGTATGAGCATTTTGGTTCTACAAACAAGACAAAGAGATGTTAAGGAGACTCCAAAAGATATTTGCTATGATTCAGAAGAATCCATTGTCAGCATCTTAACCCACCCTAAGTAAAAGCGGAACGTGCCAGATGTTAGGAACATCATGGATGTTGAGAATATTACCAATCTGAAAAAGATTGAAAGTTATGATGTCAATAGAGGTGCTCAATAAGCCAAATTAAGAAAACCTACATTGAAAAAGAAAAAGGATGAACCAATTACCGGAACATGGCAAAACTGTGAAAGCTTCTCCTTCGTATTTTCCAGCAAGGGCTGCAATATGGAGGGTGAGACATGATTCAAAATTGGCTTAAATTACGCAAATCATGAATTGTGGCTTGTGTGTATGCTAGAAAAGCATGAGACAACCATGAAATCTCTTTGAAGTACTAACATTCATGGCATAAGCATACGTATGTTCCAAGAATTATGGCAAGAATAAACCAGTCTTATACCACTAAGTGAGGGCGGCAGAATGAATCCTAGTTACATCATTGCGCTCAATCATGCACTAAATGTTCCTTAAGCTCTAAATCCCCATATCTTTCCATATTGTCTTTTTAACATCCTTTTAGGTCTTCCAATGACCCTTCCAACCAGTGTTTCCATCTCTTGCTCACATCTCCTCACAAGGTGTCCAAAGGTCCTTGTCTAACATGACTAAACTATCTCAAACAACCTTCTCTCATCTTATCCTCACTGGGGCAACACACATTCCTTGTTCCGGATAGACTCATTTTTAATTGTGTCATTTCTTGTGAGTCCATGCATCCAACAAAGCATTCTCATCTACAGCTTTAATGAACTCTGGCTCAAAATGGCTTGTGCTAGCAACAGTTATAAAGCCAATGATTGCCCCATCGAAACAAAATTCACTAGAGACATTTATGGGACAGCTGCACCACACCAAAATTGTGAACTAATGCAGAAGTGAGTCCAGTTAAATAGCAAATGATAAGTAAGAGAATCTGCCTGCAGCCTCTAGATCCAGAAGAAATGAATCTTTGACCAAATTATTTCATTGAGATTAAGTTCAAAGTGTTTTGCATATGGAAATCATATACCTGAGCAGAGCGGCAAGCTAGAAGATGAGGAGTCAAGCCTAGTGCCCTCAATTCTCTGACACTATGTTGTGTTGGCTTTGTTTTTCTGAGAGAGAGAGAGAGAGAGAGAGAGAGAGAGAGAGAGATAGATCTCATACTCCGAGTTCAACAAAAATTTAGAAAGAAGTTGAAATCTTTAGATCGGTGAGAATAAGTGAAAGAAGTGTGTACTTGCTCTCCCACAACACCTAGTACTGGTATCAAGCTCACGTGGATAAGGCAGAAATTATCTGGGCCTGAAGAAATTAAAGATTGACATCAGAAAGCTCTCCATGTTTCAGAAAATGAAGTAAGAAAAACAGAAAGGCATCATGGCACTGGCAATAACACATTAGAAATTGAAGATTAACATCAGAAAGCTCTCCATATTTCAGAAAGATGGAAAAAGAAAACATAAAAGCATCAGGGCACAGGCACAGGCAATAACACATTAGAAGCAGCTTGTCTAACCTGGGAATATATCAACACTAGTTAAGTTATGTAATGCACAAATGTCTTCATTTCATCACTTTGCGGGCATCATGTGCACATGCTTCCACGAGTGAGACCCACTAAGTGATATGCAGATACAATATCATAAAAAACGCTCAGTACTCAACCGTATAAAAGAGGACAACTGTCTGTCAGATCACAGCATGGATATTATATGGTCCATACTGTGTTGAATGAAGTACAGAGAACAAGCAAATTATTAATATTAACAAAAAAAGGCAAAGGGACATATTATCATCCTAGTTCCTTAAAGCAGATATAGAAGTCAAAGAGTATACCAACTGAAAAGGATAATTGTCGCAGAGCCTCAATGAATGGCATGGATTCAATGTCACCTGGACAAAGCACGTATATCAGCTCTACCCCAGAAGGAAAAACTGTATAAACAAGATCTTTTTTGGTGAAACAGAACTTTAACCTTCTTTGACTCTTACCTACAGTCCCTCCTAGCTCTATAACACAAACGTCGGCAGGACCTTCCTTTCCATCCACAGGAATAGCAGAGACGGATTGAATCCAATTTTTAATCGCATCCGTCACATGTGGAACCACCTAGAAAAGTGCAGACATTGGAAGAACCTAACTCTGAGTCTGTAATCTCATGACAAAAAGCAGACAAATCATTTAGACCACAGGGATTACCTGGACTGTCTTTCCAAGGTAATCACCTCTCCTTTCCTTCTCAAGGACAGACTGATAAAAAGTGGGGATGTATTGATATATCACGAGCATAATATAATTTCATACATACGTGAACAAAAATACATGGAGAAGCAGAAATGTAGTAAAGTCACTGTAGGATTAAACAAGAAAAGAGCAAATTAGAACACCTGATATATTTTTCCTGTGGTGATGTTGTTGTCCTTGGTTAGAGTTATATCTAGAAATCTTTCATAGTTTCCCAAATCCAGATCAACCTGAGAAAAGAAGGCGAGTTGCAAAGGCATAAAAATGTCACATTACAACATTATTAATAAACAATCGGTCTCAGAGGCCGATCTTTTGCCAAAGAAATATGAAGTACTGAGAAAATGACATTCGCGGGAAATGAACATTCATGCAACCTCTCCGCCATCATCGAGGACAAAAACCTCCCCATGCTCAAAGGGAGACATTGTACCAGCATCCGTGTTCAAATATGGATCTGCAAGTCATGAAATTGTTGAGAACAACTGAGACTATAAGGCATTAGAAGGGAAGCCAAACTAACAATAACAACACCCAGTAAAGCCAAGAAATCCGTCGGAAGGGGCTGTCTGCATCAGTATGGTGGCAAACTCTGTTTAATCCAAAGTAAGTTAAATAAACCGAGACAAGAAAGCTACGTCTTTCTTGACTTTAACCCGAATGAACAGAGGCACTTTAAAACTCCGTAAACTTCATTGCTACTCATTAAGGACAATAAGCACTCAGCCAAAGCACTAGCTTTCGTTCTTCCTGTGGTTTCGAGAACTCGCTCACTCACCCTCTCTCTCGCTAAAACACTTCGTCAGCACAACCAAAAAATCGGCGGCTACCCAAACCAAACACCAAACCAACCAAAGAAACATCCCAAAACATATAAAACTGCTCATAAAAGACGATGCTCAGCAAGTATCATCACGAGTTCGCCAACCTATTTTAATGGAGGTAACGCGGAGGCCACAAGCTTTGAGCACGACCCCAACGCTGCTCGCCGTCACGCCCTTGCCGAGGCCGCTCACGACTCCCCCGGTCACGAGCACGTACTTCATCCTCCTCTCCTCCCTAGCCGCCTCGCCGCCCCTCTCGCCCAAAACCGAAGCCCGACCGATCGGTGCCGACTGCTCGTGCAGCGCGCTAAGGGTTCGACGAAATGCGCGAGCGGGAAACGGAGGGCGGAGAGGGACGACCGAGGCGGGACGCACCTTGTGGAGCGAGATAGTAACGCGACGCAGGGGAGGGGTCAGGGGCAGGAGCGAAGAAGCCCTTGAAATCGAGAGAAATTTCAACTGTGCCATTCGCACGTCTGTCTCCACGGAGGATGTGATCGGTCGAAATGTCAAAAGCTCGTATGCTTTTTTCATTTTCGTTATGGGGGGGTCGCTTTTATCAGATACGTCAACGACGGGTCGGCTATCGCGGACCGTTAAAGTTGATTTTTCTGCTTTTCTTCCGTACGTTAATTTTTTAAGCAAAAATATTACCCTGCGCGTCCTAAACATATTGCGGTAGCATTTAAGGAGAGTAAAACGCAATAATTAGACTTTTCAAAAAATTATAATAAATAATTGGCTTAGTGCATAAAAATGCTTGGAATAAGACATGAATCTGTTGGCCTGCTGAAACAAAACATTGACGCAGGACACACGTCATTTGCCTAAAAGAAATTTATCTAAATAACTATCCGTTCGTTTCGCGCAAAATAAATTATTTAAAAAATATATTTTTTAAATTGTTGGATTATATCGCTTGCAAAAATATTTGAACACAAATTAATATTATCGCCCATGAAAATGCTTACACATAATTTGTTATCAATAACGTGAATATTTTTATCAACTAACTATTTCAAGCGATATAAGTGATTATTTTTAAAACGACATTTTTCAAATCATTCATTTTCTGCAACCCAAGCTCACCTCAATCGACTTAGATAGAGAATGGTTTAAAATGCTTCTTTCATCAAAGAGAGGGAGTTGGCTATTAAAAATTGGTTCGAGGTTGTCGAGGTCGTCTTAATGCGTCACATTAACACCATTTTGTAGCGCTTCAATTTGAAGCTTTCCGAGTGACGTAGCTTTCGATTTGGTCTTTAGTTAGCGGTGAGTGGTGCTTATCTCTTCAATAAATGTGTAAACTCGTGTTTCGAAAAGTGGCATGAATTGGACATGTCATGAGATGTGAAATGGCATATCTGTTGTATAAAGTCGAATTGAGGGTTTATTAGTCTTGATTGTTTGGGAATGGTGAGAAACCTTTTAGGAAAAGAATTGCGAAAGATTATACATATTGATGCGTAAACTATCCCGAATTAATGCATTGATCTTTCGATGATAATAATAATAATAATAATAAATGCATTGATCTATCATTGGTCGTTTGCTTTGGTGTGCGAAATTGATTTATGACATGGACGCTGAATCCATTAGTGGGGGCTGATCGAGTTGTTTGATGCTTATTGTGGTTATTAACCAATTGAGGTCTTCATGGATATGCATGCTATTTCCAAGGGCGGCCACGTGCTAAAACGCTCCTTAGCACAGTATTTTGACAATTTTGCCCTTAGTGGGTCCCACTTTTTAACATCTAAGAAAGTTTTTATTTTTTTGTGTCATATCTCTTTTTCATTGATTTCCTTCTTCTGTTTTTGCTCGTCGATCCCACGTCGACTTTTTTAATCTTGCTCTCAAGAGATAGAGAAACAGAGAATCGGAAGGATCGTGTCTTTGTGCTCGTAAAATCCTAATCGGGGCCATATCCACTTGCCACTGGGACGTTGTCGAAGCCCTCCTCCTTGACCACCTCTATCTCCGCGGCTACCGGTCCACCTCGCTCAACCTCAGCGTAATTCACCGTCTTTGCAAGGAAATTTAGTGCATTGGCCGATGGATTTTTTCGACAGCTAGATGGAGGAGAAGGTGAGGAAATTGATTCTCAGGCTCTGGGAGATAATGAAATGCCAAAGAGGATTTTGTTAGAAACATGTTAAAATTGATTTTTTTCCTTTAATTGAAGAAGAAAAGTCCTAATTGGACTTTAGGTGTTAATTGACTCTGGTAAATGACGATGGTGACAGCTTGGAGCCTTTCATGTCGTGTGCTGGTGAAAAGTCAAACAAAGGAAGCAAAGTTCAAAATGACAATTTGGATTTTTCTTGAGGAAAAATTGCGGCAACTTCCTTTCGCGTTGGAGTCGGTGGACTTCCACGGGCGGTGACAAAAGCGTGGGGGAGACTTAGAAGCACATTGAGATAGAGAGAGAAAGCCATAGAAGGAGCCTTAGCAAAAAGTGCGAGAGTTAGAGAGTTGTTCGTAGAAAAAGCTTATTATTAAGCTTGTATTTTCTTTGTGTAAGCCTTTACAAAGGCATTTTGAATACTGCTCTCATATTTGCATACTCGAGTTCTCTCCGCACTAATCCTTCCAAAGTTTTGTCATCTTTTTTGTTCCTATAATTGGTTTCAAATCTAGTTATGACACCTGCCATTTTCGTTCAATTTCAACTTCCAAAGTTGAACGGGAGGAATTTCCACAACTGGTCCGTCCAAATGAAGGTTCTATTCAAATCATAAGATTTGTGGAACTTGGTAGAGAATGGCTACACTAAAGTAGCCGATGCCGAAGAATTCAATACTTTGAGAAAAGAGGAGAATGATTCATTGGTTGGGTTCCGAAAGAAAGATCAAAAAGCATTATATGCAATCTTTCAAGTTGCAGAGGAGACGATATTTGAAAAAATATCAAGCGTGAAAGCCACCACAGTAGCATGGGATATTTTGCAGAAATCCTACAAGGGGCGATGATCGCGTGAAGCGAGTTCGGCTTCAGACACTTCAAGGTGAATTTGAGTCTTTACACATGAAGGACTCTGAATCCATCTCGTCATACTTTGATCGTGTGCAAACCACCGTTAACCAATTGAGGGTTAATGGTGAAGAACTCAAGATATACGAGTCGTAGAAAAAATCTTGAGGTATTTGATTGAAAGATTTGACTACATTGTTGCAGCAATCGAAGAAGGCCAGGATATATTAACCATGACGTTGAAGCAGTTGATGGTTCATTATGCTCTCATGAGCAAAGAATGAAGTAGAAGTTTGTCGGTTCATATCCCAAGTAAGCTTTGCAAAGCCAAGTCGTC
>JAGVVM010014136.1:0-13088 GCA_019149425.1 Psidium friedrichsthalianum
GAAGGTCCTTCAGGCATCCAAGCTGGCTTGAAGTATTTTAAGTGTGTTGCTCATGCTGGCACACTTAATGAAAATGCTTCCCATCAATGAAAGCTGCTATGGCTATCCCCGCGTGAAAACAGCTTGCAGCCAAAGTCTCGCCAGATCAAAAAATTCAGTCGAAAGTCCAGCTCTTAGGGAATCACACAACAACATTTGACAATCATAGGTTCAGAGAAGGGACCTGTATATGATCAGCTCCTACTAAATCTTTGTTTTACTCACTTTAGAGCTTCATGGCCTTGTATCTAAGTAGCATACTATTGGACATATTCCCATTGCCTGCTTCTATTTTTTTATTATACACACATCATTATGAACACAAAAAAACTTAATGAATAATGTTTTTCAGCAGTATGTTAGGATAATGAGATTGCCCTCATGTAAATTATTGAAATGAAGAAATTTTAGTCACTAAGTGGTAAAAAACTCGAGAAAAAACCATAATATAAATTAATACAATGACGCAATAAAAACACAACTTACATAACACATTTATAAGAACACATAACAAGCACAAAAGTTGAAATTATAGAAGAAACACATAGTAATCAATAAAACATAAAACAATCAAAAGATAGGTAGGAAAATTAACGGCTATTAGCAACAGGACCAACAAAAACAAATTCCTACAACATTATAACATTAATGGTAAGTAACAAATATTATAGAAAAAAACATACATCTATAAATACAGATAATTTCTTGAAAAAAAAGAAACTAACAGAAACTAGTATCTGCTTTCACTAAAATCCTAAACTTTTAAACTTTTAAAATAAAAAAATAATTAATAAAAAAAATAATAAAAAAAAAAAAATTTTAAAAAAAATTTTAAAAAAAAAAATTCAAAGCACAATTCAATGTGCTCTAGATAGATGACTATAATAAAAAAACAACATGTAAATTAGTTCATACACAATAAAAAAAAATTGCATTATAAATACATATGTTAATCAATGGATGCATCAACAAATAATGCCACAAAGACATCTCAACAATTAAATAAAATTCATTAAATGATAAAGATACCATTATAAATCACATTTTTTAAGCAATGTGACATAAAATGTAATATGAAATAAATAGCACTTAACAAAACAAATATGACGAATCAAAGATTCCATATCATGTAAAGCATGTATATCACGTTCCTCCTATAAAACAAATCAATCATTCGTTAAATAATCTCTAAAAACATTGCAAGGAAAGAGCTGGAGTAGAAACTTTCTGTGCCCTATAATCACACTGTACTGATCTGTTCCAGCAAATCTACCTCATCTAATATGAGGAAGAATGTTGTATCGATTCTACAACAATAGATCCTTCCCCCGGATTTACTGATTGTTGTTTGTTTCTCTTCTCGTCTTTTTAGGGACACAGACTTTTCCTTTAATTTTCAAGACTAATTATTTTTATTTCTTTTAAAAAAAACTAATTCTTTTTCTTCCCTTCCCCCCGTTCCTTGGACGCATGATTGAGTTTCTCATGCATCGCCATTCTATTGCCCACAACACACATTTTACACTAGTTGAGAATAATTGTTTTCTGACAAGCAATGTCAGGATCACCTATCTCTCTCCGGATCTAGAGTTTTCCCCATTGTATGGTATCGTTCAGAATTGAACTGCCAAGTCTGTCGCGATAACCGAATACCTGCAGCCGATGGGATAGTATTCTACGCGTACCGGATCTCGGTTCAAACGAATCATCCAGTATGGTAAAAGTGAACAGACTGCTAGAAGACTAGATGCACTTGCTGGAGAGCTTTTGTACCGAAATTAAACCTGGATTGGGCTAGGTGACCAGGGACCAACAAACAGCAAATCATCTTCGCTAGTGCCTTCAACATTCAAAGTAATAATACATAATTCCCTGATGGAAATATGGAGTTTAACTGTTTAACCCGTCCCCGTGATCTGAAACCTTAGCAAAGCTCATCCACATTTTGGTGTTTTTGGGCTTAGCTCACTCTTTGTCCCCCGGTGAGGTAAGCTTCTCCTTGCCCTTCCCACGCTTTTTCCTCTTATCTTAAGAGCACACTTTAGATGCAACTATCCCAACCGTTGTCCGCTTCCATCAGTCCTGAGGATCCGAAACCTACATCGGCTCTGTGCAGATTCATCATTGACAGTCAAATGTCATTGGGAAATCCATGGACTATCAAGCGAGAGAGAGAGAGAGAGAACAGCATAGGAGAGAGATCTACCTTGCAAACAGGGACCATGCTTGATGATGTCAGATTTTCATAAAGGGGTTCTGACTATCCATATCATAGTCTCTAGGAACCAACTCCAGCCCAACCTAAAGACATGGAAAATAAAAATAAAAATAAAAGAGCATTAGTATCTTATTTAGGTAGAAGTCACATATTAAGTGCAGTCAACTGGAAATTTACTTTATGGCAAAGTCCTCGGAGAATGGACGATTTTCTGATATGTTGAAACTCATCTTTCAATGTCCAACCAAACCTTCTAGCTAAAAATGTTCTTAGCCACTGCAATCTGAGAAGACAATCTTCATTCAAGGTTTCATTGTCTTCCACCCCACCACTTCCAAGTAAGAAATTAAGAGTTGATGCAACTGCTGCAGATAGGTCTTCAATATTTTCGACCGAGGCAACAACTGCTTTAAGGACGTGCTTGAAAGCTCGAGTGACCATCTCATGAATACAAAGTGATTGTATGTGAGGGAGCTTCTCTGCAAGTTCAACCTGATTGTATTTTATCAAAAAAGGTCCTGTCAAACTACATTCTTACAGTTCGAAAAAAAAAAAAAAACCTACGTTCTTACAGTACCAGAATGAGATATTGGCAAAAGTACTTTAGAAAAGATGAACTTAATGAAAATAGAAACATATTAAAGGGGTGATACATAACTCCATGTAGTAATTTTTTAGAACGTATATCTGCTTGTATCATATCCACTCACTGAGAGAGAGAGAGAGAGAGAGAGAGAGAGAGAGAGTGCGGGGTCATCCTTACCACGCGGCCTAGGGAGTGCATCTTTAGTCCCCTCAAATGCATAAAGTCAGTCAGTGTGTGGCCATCAACTGGGGAAAGTTCAAGTGATCCAAAGTCTGTTACCTAATGAAGTAATAATGTTATACCGCGTTAAAAAAAACCCTTGCAGTTCTTTTGCTAGAAGAAATTGATACAAACGCATGAGAAAATTACCAGCTTCGGTAAAGCAATTTCATCATAGTATCTGTGTGCCATCTGGAGAAGCTCTTTCTGCTGACTGTAGTAGGAGGCGAACCAACACATTTTAGCATTTGGAAACATGTTAAATTGCAAATCGCTGATCCAACTATTGAAATAGCACAGACACTTATGCTCTCATTTTAATTAGCTGGCACCATATAAGTCAGGAGGATCAGGTGGCATCATAACGAACATGCCAGATAACTGAGTGAATAAATAGTTCGTATTTAGATCATTGTACTTTAGTGACCTTTAAATGTAGACCACTTCCTGTTTCTTCAAGACGCACAAATGCTTCTTCAGGTATTAACTTCCTCAATTCAGCTTCACTCGAGGATTCACCATGGGTTTCGCTACCAAATTGGAATCTACAGATGGAGAGGTATCATTTCCTCCGAGACCAGATGACGTAGCCGTTGCGTTCTGCTTTCTCTCCCTCTTCTTTAACAGTTTGAATTGCTTCCCAAGACCTTTAACTGCTTGCTCATCCTCATCAATATCATCAGGGTTTATAGAAAGGTTTTCTGAAGGAGCTTCTTTTTTGTAAATGCTGCATCCAGCAAGAACCAAGTTCCCATCTAATAGATCTTTCAGAATGAATCGGCTCCTCCTCTAACTCGGTCAAACTTTGTTTAGTTATTTTTCGAACTAGATGGTTGGAAATTTCTACTGTATCAGCTGCAGGCTTGGTCGACTGCCCTCCTCCAGGTGATTCGCTATCAACCAGAGTTCTGTAGCAAAACTCTTAAACTGCAATGAAGCATCAATCTCTTTGCTGAATAAATCCTTGGGATAGAAGATATGCACATTTTAGATGGAATTAAAAGGAAAAGACCAAATAGATAGTCTATTTCAAATGCATAAGATTGGCTCTGAATGATTATGAAAGATTAAGGCTCATGGAAGAGAGATAACAAAACATCATATATGCATATGCACTTTTCCCCATGTTCAGGTATCCACAGAAGCTCTGAACTTCCATGAGTTAGAGATACAGCTAACTGTTTTTACCTGTTAAGATTGAGGGAATTAGCTCCTCCATTTGGTTGATCATCAATCTCAAGATCACGAGCCTCGATCTTTCCAATCTTCTTCTTGGTGACAACCCTTACTTGTGCAGTGTATCCACAGTGTTTTACAATGACATTGCCCAATGAGATAGTATCCTGCAGAATATCATCTTCTTCTTGTTAAGGGGAATACTAGACCAAAGTGGAAGATGCTTTTGCTTGTCTGTTATCACCGCTCTGAATTTTCACCTCATTGAAACAATTTCGAAGATCAAGTGGCTAGGGAACTAATGAAATTACAAAGGGTATTATTGAGATAGCAAGAACTTACACGGATAACAACATTTTCATCTGCAGTGATCCCTTTAAGCAGATTCCTCTGTGCAATCTCCTCAGCATGTTGGTCTCCATTCAAGGTTTCTTTATACTTAGAGTTTGCATCGGCTGCATCTCGTTTTACTGAAATGTACAAGTCTCCCACTCGATCCTCTAGCCCAACTGATCCTGGCGCATGATGTTTCACGTCTTTAGCACTTGAATCAGAATTTATCAGCCGGCGTATTGCTTCAACGGCTCTAAAGTTGAGACGTCAACAAAGAGACTGTGGAGCAAAAAAGCCTTCCGGTCACGAACCACTCTCTCCTCTTCTGTTTTGCATGGCAAACTAGCCAGTATTGCAAAATCCGTGGCCCATGGACGAAGATCATGCTCGCCATGTCTTCCTTGTCCACCGCCATTACCTCCCCAGTTCTCATCTTCAGCTGGCAGTGATGGGAATTTGGTGGGAGACTCCATAACAGATGGTGGAACCAACCATGTATTTGCTCGAAATCCGTAAGGTAGATTACCAAACTGGAAATTAAACAAAGAGATCAACACCATGTATTTGCCTGGCACAAAATCATGGTGAGAAACGAGCATTCGACATTATCAAGAAAGAAGAGTCACCTTGTTGTGCTCTATGAATGCTTTCATCAACAACTCATAACCCTGAAAAAGTAAGCCAAGTTTATCAGTCAAAAGCAAGAGAAGCTGAAATATGTCAATCTTTGCAAGCGCAAATACATTGGACACGATTTCAATAATTGCCAGATAAGAACCATCAGCAGGATTTGATTTTTGAGTTGCACTTGGAAACGGTCCTTTTACCCTCTTCTCCTATTAAAAACATTCTAAACCGCAACATCAATGCTACAATTAGTGTTTTGGTAATCGAACAATTCTTCTATTTAATTGCGCACCTAAGCAATCATTAACACGACTCTAATGGTAAATAACCAGGACAAGGAAAGACTTTTGAAAGAAATTCTTTGATACAAATAAAGACTCCCCAAATTTTTTTTTTTTTTTTGGTCAAAGACTCCCCAAATTGGACACGCAAGAAATGGCCATAAACTTCATTTGGCAGCTCAAGCTGAAATGTGGAAACAGAAATAACTAACTAAAAGGGGAGCTGAATCCAATAGAGCGAAGTACCCACGTTGGCAAAAGCCCGGCTGAGCTGTTGCAGGAGATCCACAAGAGAGTGGCTTTGCTGAAACACTTTGCCTTGAGTATAGAATCCTTTTACTGATGCAACCACATTTACCAGCTTCCCATTGCATATCTTCATCTGCAGCAATCCACCAAATTTTACAGCTCCAGTAAGTCAATTCTCAGGAATTCAAATGCCCAACAACAACATTGTGACATGAACATGGTTGAAAATGCAAGAGAAGTGAACTATATTTGAACCTGAATTTCAAAATAGTCCCCATCACGCGACTCTCCTGTATCATCTTTTGGGCACCTCTTCAAACCTGAAACAGGCACAGAAATAATTACAACTCGGTCGCCAAGTTTACAGCATTGAAAATTTAATAAAAGCGTATCATCTGTATTTGTTTATAATCAACAAGGCACCGAGAAGTTTGTTTGACTTCACTTATGAGTCCATGACACACTTTTGTCTTGATCAACTTGTGCAGAATCACTTCACTATACATAAAATAAAAAAAAAGGACCTTCACCTCAATATTCAATCTCAAAAGCTCCCAATACATGTCATTGGGATCTTGATTGCAGTGATCTATCTCCCCATCATTCGTAAGAATAATCTCTCCCATTTCGCAGTAAAAAAGTAGTATCCATCCTATTCAACATTCAACCCTTACTGTGTTCTGGTTATAGAAGTTAGGATCACCACTTTACTAACAACTTGACACGCACGCAAAGTTTTTCAGGGTAAGGGACCCAGATGTCCCAGTAATGTCACTGAATGGTAACTGTAACATCTACTTCTGTCCACTATTAATAGTTTGAGTATGAACCAGCATTTTCCGAACAACCAAACAGGACCAAGTGGACGATGAACTCCCCGACCTTGACTGGACCGTTGAAAACAAGGTGAAATCTTTTGACATATTGTCCAAAGTTGCTTCCTTTCTGTTCATTTTATACGGGGAACAATATAAAAATGTCAAAGAAACAAATAGGAAAATTGGGACTCACTGTGAATGGGTGGTGTGAGGTGGGAGAGAGAGAAGAAGTCGTAGAACTCGGAGAGCTTCGGCGTCGGGTGAATCACCGCCATGTCGAGGCTCTGCGAGATCGCCGACACGGGAGGGTCCGACGGGCTCTCGCTCCCTCCGGCCTTCCCATTGGACGGCGACGGCGGCTCGCGCGCTTGGTGGGTCCTGGTCTTCTTGGGACGTGCGTCTGGGGAAGACGGAGGCGGTGATCTGCTGCTCCTGGGCTTAGCGAACCTTGTTGTGCACGCCACGATGTCCAGGAGCCTTCGCACGTGCGATACGGCCTGCGCTTCCTCCGTGTAATCCTCTGGGCAACATTACATAGGATCACAAAGATTCCTCAATTAAGGAACTAAACAAAATTAAAAATAGAAAATTAAAAAAATTAAAAATTAAAGCTTTTCAAAGTAGCCTATGTGTGATTTCAATTTCTAGGTTTGAACAATTGATAATGCTACTGGAAATTACATGGCGAAAAGTGATTTTTCCGGCGAGACGTCCGAAAAGTTAAGGGTGATGTCCCTATCTTTAGCTACTATGTGCGCTATTTAATGCAATATAACTTATCGATGGGTACGTTTTCCTTTTCTAATCCATCTGCGCAAAAAAGATTATCAAATTGAGCTTGGCATGCTGGCTACATTAGGACTTAGGAGCATTGATCATTAATTGCATCCTCCTCCAGCACAAGAAGGGGTCCCATATTCATGGGACCTACATCAACGTAGCTTGTGCTAATGAAAATTATTAGCTCCCAACATGCAACTCAGACAAAAGTAGATGTTCCAGACCAAAAAAATGGAAAACAATAAAGACAAAATAAATGGTGGTTAAAAAAAATATAATCTAAGTAAAAATAAACAATCTTAATAAAAACATGTTTAATTTTTAATTTTTCTGTGCTATCGAACATTCGACGCAATGCCGGGAACCCTAGCACCAAGATTCCATCCTTCCCTCAAAAGCAGAACGACAAGGAGGGTGGGTAGGAATTTTCAGTGAGACATGAAAAGGGTTTGTCACCGAAAACCGGGAGAAGTTAGTTGCAATTAGGAACAAATTGAAAACCCAAAAAAATAAAAATAAAAACATCGAGGAAAGTACATCAAACAAAAAAAAAAAAAAGGGACATGTGTAGAACTTTCCATATGTATCCAAATCAGAAGTCTATTGAAAGGTAAGTTTGCACACAGCCCCAATCTATATGGCTCTACTCACACCACAAATTCTCATTTGTCAATTTCTATTTTCCCCATCATATTGAAATGCATGCGAAGACAAAGAAAGGAAAGTATTCCTCTAAAGTTTAATGTCCTCTGTGCCAAATTTAGGCATTTGTCCATGTTCAAATGTTGTGCTCAAAGTGGGAAAATTCCAAGACCTCACAATATGAATCATATAAAAAAAAATGCTGCAAAAAAAGGGGGGGCAAATGGGAGCTAAAGCTGAGGTTGTGGTACGGCTGAATTGTAGGTAGAAGATCTTCACCTACCTTCAACCATCTTCAGAAGGCACGGTTTCAAAGTGGCAACCTCTACTTCGTCATTCAACCGCTGCCCCTTGATCTGCTCTCCTCCCAAAATACAAACAAAAAGATTAAGTGGAGGAGTTTGGTTAAGAAGAGTTGACAAAAAGATGAGGCGAGAAGCTGTGACATTTAGCATGTGATCAAATTCGTTAGGAACTACGTGGGATGAATGTTAACGTTGGAGGGTGTGGAATCTGAGAAGAGGCTCTTGCCTCGTGAGTCAGAGAGTAGTTCGTGAGGTGGCATGTCTCGACATGGTTGGCCAGTAATCTTCGGACATCGAGGATCTTGTCAGTCGAGATGCCCTTCAGACAGTAAAGAGCAAAACCATGTCAGCCAATGCGAATTACGAATAATCAAAGGAAAGGATGAGATTTCTTTAACCAGAAGTTGGCTACTGGGAAGGAGGAGGAGATAAAAAAAATCAGAATTTTTTTACCTTGAGTATGACTTGAGCATCGTATGGGGTGATGACAGCTATGTCAAGAACGCTGGGCACAACTGCCAAAAGAACACCAGAAACATCAGGACCTCCTCGAAGTACTCAGCTTGCCGAGAGAGAGAGAGTCCAAAGTAGCAAAAGCGCATATAGAATGAAAGAGTCAATAGATTCTTTTCCAAGTCGAGACGGGGCAAATTCCAAACCTTTCTCTTCCTTTCTCTTCTTCTCTCCTTTGGCTTTGCCGGACTTGCCTCTGCCCGATTTTGGAGCCATTTTCCTCTTGACCTCAAGAAGTCCGCCCCAGCGGAGAAGAGCTTGGATTCTTGCGAAACACTAATGACCCAGTTGCTGTTATCTTTCGGTTATGTCGGGATTGAATCGCCGATGTGCTCAAACGGCGGACCGAGGGGCGAGCATCATTGGCGACCAGTCATGACTTAATCAATCCAACAGGATGAAGAGGAAGAAGGAGGAGGAGATGATTGTGGGGGGAGCAATGAGAAAGTAGTGGAGGAGGAGTGAGGTGTGAAGGGAGAGGGAGGGAGGGAGAAAGAGCTTTAAAGAGGGAGCTAGAAAGGGAAGGAAAATCCTGTGAAAGCCTTCCGGTTTTCGGAAGAAGATAGGATAAGGGGGCTTCGGGTGTTTTCTTTTCACCCTCTCGTGGATTTGTGAGCAATCCTGGCCTCTCCTTCTAGCTAAAACGCTCTGACCCCTCTCTCTCTCTCTCTCTCTCTCTCTCTCTCTCTCAAAATGTGAGACTTGTGAAGTTGTGATGAGCTAATTATAAGAGGGGCTGGGAGCCGTGCATGGGGACAAACACAGAAGGCTGGCCACTCAGCGGGCGACGCGTGGCCAACAGGTGGAATTCCGCCGAGCGATTTTGTTTTATCGCATGTTGGGATTTTCGTCTCGGGGGTATATACCAACGGGGACCGTTGATTTGGAGAGCAAGTTGAGAGAATCTTGAGGGAGCTTTCCCGAGGAGTTTTGAGTTCATAATTGAATCCTGTACTTTGTCACACTTTGGCGGTGATTAGCGCTTGTATTCGTTAGGCCCACTTGTTCACACGCGTTCGACTTGGGATCGATTGAGTCGAATTTTTTTTTTTTTTTTTTGCCATAAGATAAATTTAGAAAGGGTCAGCTTAGAAACCGTACATGAAGATTTGTCTTTGCAGTTCTTTCCTTGTAATTGTCTTCTTATGAACAGGCACATTTGTCACTCTCCCTTCAGCATGCACAAGGAATTGCGTGTCACAATTACAAGCGGAAAGTCCACTTAGATCTGAGAAAATTAATAGCGTATTTGCCAAATAAGTTGCATATGGCCTAGTGGGTCATGCTTGCCCTGGGTAATTGGCGATGCCCCGGATCAAATACGAAGACAAAGGGAAATTATCAAAAAAAAAATCCTAAATGTATTACACTTTTACCAATTTAGTCATAAATATTTGCATTTATGCCAATTCAGGCATAAACCTTTTTTTTTTGTGCTGACTCAATCATAAACTTTTCGCATTTATACCAATTTAATCCATTTGGCCAACTTTGGTCTGTCAACACTAACACAACTATCGGTTGACATTAACGGGGCATTTTTTAATAATATTTTAAATATTTTAATTTTTTTGCATTTCCTTTTTTTATTCTTCTTCATCTTCTTCCTCCAACCACCTCCAGCCTATCACTAGTGGTTGGAGGACAAGGCCGGCGGACCATTGTGCCGGCACCATTGTGCAAGTCCGGTGTCGGCGCCAGTAGGCTTGGCCGGCCTCGCCAGATCTAGGCGAATCCAAGCTTCGCCAAGCATGGCGTAGCCATTGCTAGGCTCTCCTAATGATAGCAACTGCGATGCCATGGCTAGGTGAGTCCAACGTTGCTGGACTTGGCTCAACCTCGCTAGATTCGGGTGAGTTCGAGCTTCGCTAACCCCCCCCCCTCTCTCTCTCTCTCTCTCTCTCTCTCTCTCTAGGTAAGCCCAACAATTGGCTGGTGGAGCTTGGCCTTTCCCAGCTAGAGAGTCCGAGCCAAGCTCGGCAGTGCCAGCACCAGTGGTTCGTCGGCCCTATCCTCTAGCCACCGGCGATAGCCTAGAGGTGATTGGAGAAAGAAGATGAAGGAGAATAAAAAAATTAAAATATTAAAAACATTTACCAAAAAAATTCTCCATCAGTGCCGGCCGGCGGCCACGTGAGCGCTAGTAGGACAAAGTTGGTCGAATAGATTAAATTGGTACAAATGCAAAAGGTTTTAGGATTGAATCAGTATAAAAAAAATTTAGGATTGAATTGACTAAATTAAAATGTTTAAAACTAAATTGGCAAAAGTGCAATAGATTTAGGACTTTTTTGAAGCGGTATAAGAGAAAACGATGTGGCATTTATCGGAAAAAGATGCTCGTTAAGGTTGTAACATTAGAAATCAATAATGCAATTGAGAGAGTGATTGAATTCCAAGTCCTCTTCTTAACGTACTCCTCTTTTGTAAGGGAGAGGTAAGGTGTTCGAGTGACTTATAGTCATGATTTTACGGTCATTAACAACGCTCACGGTCTAAAAGCACGCTCTCATTCTCGTCATATTGTCAGCCTGAAAAGAACAAAGTGCATTACGGGTTCAACGGCCCGGTCGCCCTCCCCGGCACGAGCCTCGGATCGAACCGCATATATGGTGATTGAGCAGCCTATTATTCGGGTTTTTGCGTTTTCCGAAAGTCGTCCAGGCTTTTGGAATCCACTTCCCTGTGCGCCCGAGTCACTCTCTCGCTCTCACCATTGATCGTGGTGGATTTACAGCAGAAAAAAACTGACGTAGAGCTGTGCATCCAAGCACTTGCTCTCCATCCATGCTTGACCCTCACCCATCTTTGCAAAAAGCTGTCGAGGCTCCTCTTTTGCTTTCACCATAGTTAGTCCCTGAAAAGAGAAGATACAGAGATATGGCACAATCGCCAAGTTGTGAGAGGAGAACGTGGGCCATTGCCAAACATCATAAACGCAAAGCCTAACGAACGAGAAAACCAGGGTTCTTGTAAATAAAAGAGGAGCGACACTGACATTACATTCATGAGTGCATGGAGTATACTTATTGCATTAACGGTTCTACACGCGGACCTTCAAAATGACATATGGCAGCTAGAAAAATAGTACTGCAAAATATTTCACAGGTCGCCTGGACGCCGTTGTAGAAGTAACTTCTACAGCTCGGTGGAAGAAGACTAAATTTTACATAAAGAGTGTGTCAACTCCATAGTTAAATAACGTGAGATGTTTCATCAGGTATCATATAGTTCCGGTTCTTATGCGAAAAGAAAAAAAAAAGAACGGGAGAGAACTATATTGACGCTGTTTTTTCAGGGCACATCGGAAGGTTATTAACCAACTAAAGATGGCCAAAAATTAAAAAGGGTTGTTGGGGGCCATGTTTTGGGGGATGGACATTCAATTTTCCGCCTCCTCCACGAGATAGCCTTTAATCTATTGCGCTTACTTACTGGAAGTCTTTCATTTTTGGTGTCTTTCCTGAAGTGCATTCGAAGATGTCTGAAGTAAATGAGTTACGATGACCTAAAAGATCAAAGCTGTGACTTAGGTTAAGGTTTATTGCAGTGACAAGACGAGTCCCAATCTGCAGTGGAATAGTCGGAACAAAGCACTAGTCTAGAGTTTGGCCGACCTTCTTGCGCCCGTTTATGGCATAGACCGAACGTGTTTAACTAGGTCTGCTCAAGCCCAAACCATCATTTAATATCCTGGTTTTGTTATAATAAGTTCCTATAGATGTTAGACCGAAAAAAAGAGGTTCCTATGGAAGAGATATGCTGAAGTTGTTGTCGTACACCGTTTGACAATGAGTCTTATATGCTATTTCTATTTATGTGGTCTCCATCCATTTATTAGTTTAAGCTTTTGAATTAAATTTTCTAATATAGTATCAGAGCTAATGTCGTCGGCAAATGTTCGTCCATCCCCCATTAGTCAAATTTTATGTGCCTCTCGTTCTTCTTGGACCATCATTTGCAAGAAGCTCATATCTAGTCCCATCTTACATTTCTCTTGTCTAACCTAACGGGGATTTATTACTTCCCCATCTTTTTGTGTTTTTTTGGCCTACATCCCTTTTCTTGAGTTTGCCCGGTCCATCAACAGTCTCGTCAATGTTAAACTTAGACCATCGTTTGCGGAAGCTCATATTTAGTCCCATCTTACATTCTCTCGTCTAACCGTAGGGGATTTATTGTTAGGATTCGATACACAATCAAGACAAAATAAAATGTAAAGAGAGAAAAAGAAATTGAGATGCGAGATTTTATTCTGGTTCATCTTTAAACTAGGGCTCCACTATAATTTTCACCTCACGG
>JAGVVM010014140.1:0-16801 GCA_019149425.1 Psidium friedrichsthalianum
CCAGAGTCAATTGACTACTCAATGCTGATTATGCCGGTGACATTGACTCTTGAAAGTCCATATTAGGTTAACAAAATGTGTGGTATTGTCTACAACTAAAGACTACTAAGCAATGTCGGGTTTTAGTATTGCATAAAGAGGTAAGGAACTCTTGTGGATAAGAAATTCATACAAGAGTTAAGTTTGAAGCAAGAGAAATTTGTTTTGTCTTGTGACAGTACGAGTACTATCTACCTTGTAAAAATCTAGGTGCTACATTCAAGAACTAAGCACATTGATGTGAAATGTCATTGGATTTGAGAGAAATTAGAAAAAAAAAGACTCTTTTACTTGAGAAATTCCACACCAATGAAAATGGATTTCATATGATGGCCAAAATCTTGCCCATGGCAAAACTTGATTCTTATAAAACTAAGCAGGCGTGATTTTTTTTTTTGGGGGGAGGAGCGGGGGTGTAGGGGGGATTTGTTAGGCGAGGCCCCTCGTGGAGCCTAGCTCATCATCACTTGAAAAAAAAAGCAAAAAAAAAAAAGAGAGGAGGGCAAAAACCGAAAAAAAAAAAAAAGGAGGGAGAGAGACCGACGATTTGAAGAGGAGAAAAAGAAAATCAATTGCACTTTTGCCAATTTAGTCATTTTTTAATTTTGTTAGTTGATTCCTAAATCTTTTTCACATTTTATCAATTGAGTCCATTCGGCTAATTTTGGCATAAAATTGCTGATGTAGACGTCGGTCGACTTACATGGCATGACCAGTGCTAACATAGCCAAACGTATAATAATATTATGATATTTTTTAGTTTTTTTCTTTTCCTTTTTTCCTTTCTTTTTTGGTTCCAAGGACCAACAACTCCATCGGCCATTGGCAGAGGGTAGCAAGCCTTGCAGGCCTTGCTAGGTTTGGCTAGGGCTCCAGAGCCCCCACTATGGCCATGATGGCTCGGGCGAAGGTTTATGACCCCTTGCCCATGGCCAACGAGGGCTTTGCAGCCCTTACCTAGGGGCTGGCGACACAACACCTGCTTTAAGCCAATTGTCGATCCTTTGAACAGAAAATGTATATTAAAAAAGAGAAAATAAAATAAAAGGGAAAATTAAAAAACAATAGAAATAAAAAATTGAAAAGATATTAAATTATTGTCAAAAATTATCCACGTAGAACGGCCGATGTCAATATCGACAATTTCAAGCCAAAATTATCTATGCATATTGTAGATGTGTTGAGCCTCTAACTATATGGCTATTGGTGAAATATTATCTATCCTACTAATTTTTGGCGATAAGTGGAAGGTTTTTTAAGCGGTTCGCAATTTTCTCGCGATGGATTTTTCACGTAAAATTTGTGGGTGTTGTTGCTACCTTATATAGTTCTAATCTTCTAACATCGTATTCACTGTCTTTGCGGGTTGATATTGCTTGAATACAGCTGCCCGCTAGCTGGTGCCGAGGTTAAATTCTTAGCTTTCTCCCCCAACAGTTCCTTTCGAATTTGATTTTATCATGCCAAATGCCTTTCACCTGTCTCCTCTGGATAGTCCATTCACATGATGGAAGTTACGGACCGGGCAAACCGAAACGGGTGCGCGAGTAGCGCTGCCTCTCGGAAGAAGCCACACGGGCAAGGTTGTCGACACATTCGCGACTCGAAAGAAAAAGCGAAACCAGTGGACGAGCTCTGTCGGAAGCTCCCTCCATCGTCTCCTTCAGCAGCAAAACTCTCCAACGCGATCAACCTACTGACCAATCCATCTAGCTAAGCCAATCGCTCTTACCTCGAACCAAAACAAGGTTAAAGGAAACGTGGAGGCCGCCTACGTTACCGACCTAAGAGACTTGGAGGAGCAGGCACGAACAATAATTTTCTCGAAGAAGCTGAAAGCTCCATAGAGTCGAAAAGATGTCGGCATTGCCCTAATTGAACTCAAATGATGCGACGATCTTGTAAGAGATGGACTGAACTGATTGATGACGAGCTGTCCTTCCCCGAGGAAGAGATTTCACTTCCATTGAATTCCTAGCTGCATTCGCAAAAACAATAGAGCTACAGCTTCGTTTAGTTATTGTTCTTTCTGTTGCTTCATTTACTTGTCACTTTCTTTGTTGTTGGAGCATTTACCACCAAAGTTCTAACTTGCACATCCGTGGATTGAATTCTATACTTTTTGATGATTTGTTGATGTAATTCATCCGGTCAATTTGATTGAAAATCATTGGCGTGAATGCCGACGGTCCGTGTGTATGATCATTGCCGACATGAAAATTTTAATAAAATTTTAACATTTTTAAATATTTTTTATTTTCCTCTTGTGTTTTGCCAAAGGCCGATCACGGGCCATAGGCCACAAGCGATGGCTGACCTCACTTTGGCAAGTGCGAGCCTCAGTGAGGGCTTTAGATCTGGCGAGGCAACCCGCGCCCAGGCTAGGGTAGCCTCACCAGGCATCACTTGGGTAAGGCCTGGCGAGGGTCGGCTGGCTAGATTCGGTGAGGGGGGCCCTCGGCAGCGTTTGCCTAGGCCAGGACACCCTAGCCGGCACTCGCCCTCGCTTAGGCGAGGCTGAAAACTCCATAGAGTTGAAAAGATGTCGGCATTGCACTAATTAATTGAGCAATAATTCCACGTTCTTGTAAGAGATGGATTGAACTGATTGTTATTGATGACAAGCTGTCCGTCCCCAAGCAAAGATTGAACTTGCATTGAATCCCTAGCTGCATTTACAAAAACAATAGAGCCATAGCTTCCTGTAGTTATTGTTCTTTCTCTTGCTTCATTTACTTGTTGCTTTCTTTGTTGTTGGAGAAATTACTACCAAAGTTCTAACTTGCACATATGTCATTTTAATTCTAAACCTTTTAACAATTTATCAATATAGTCCATCCGATCACTTTTGATGAAAATCACCGACTAACCGTCCTACATGGCACGATCGTCGCTGACATGAAAATTTTAATAATTTTTATTTTTTATAAATATTTTCTTTTCTTTTTGCCAAAGGCCGATCGCTAGGCAAAGGCCACAAGTGATGGTTGACCTCACTTTGGTGAGGCCTCGCCCAGGTGAGGCTGGACATCACTTGTAACGGGTGGCTTGTTGGCAAAAAGAAAGGAAATGAAAAAAAAAAATCAGAAATTTTTAAAAATTTCTAAAAGTTGTCCACATTAGTTGAGATTATGCCATGTAAAATAACCGACATACACATCAGCGATTTCTGACCAAAATTGACTAGAGGATGCATGTCGTCCTTGCTTGTTTTCATTTGTTATTCGTTTTTTTTTTTTTTTTGTATCTTTTCTACCTTGAGGTTGGAGTACGATGTTAGTATGTTTCTACCCGACCTGTTAATTCACTAGTGAAATTTGACCCGAAAATAAAATAATAATGCACAAAAAAAAGATAATAACCTCGCATACTGGCCGTGCTCACTAATTGCTTTTGGTTTTAACCCTTCTCTTTTTCGTTCCTTTTTTTTTTTTGGCATGCTTCATACAGAAGCAATTAAGATTGTTGCTTCGTCCGATGCGACGCGTGATGTTTGTTTTTTTTTTTTTTGTGTTGTTGCTTCCCCCCCTCACTTTTCTTTTCCCAATTCGAGACCCTTTTTCTTTTCACATCCTTTGCTTTGGAAGACACCGATGATAGAATTTAAAAAAAGAAAAAAAAAGTCCAGACGATTAAACGCAGCCAAAAACACTGATGATAAAATTTAAATAAAGAAAAAAGTTCAGACGATCGAATGCAACCCATGATTGACTCAAGGGATAAATTAATCTGCAAGGAAATTCCATGATATTATGAATGGAGGCATGTGATGTGCCAAATCATATGTGGAGGAGCACTTTGCATTTCCAATTTTATCCCTCTCTCTTTTCTTTGCTCAGCATATCATGTGTGGTGCACTTAAATCGAAACACCAGGCAGGGAATGTATATGAAAAATAAAAAAGGGTGTAGGTTGGTCTCTTCAGTTTTCTATATATGTATATATAGACACAAATTACTATGCATGATTCTCCCAATCAGCAGTCACCCGTTACCTACGTTGAAAGAAAGGTATATCTCTAGCTTTCATTCAATCCATGGCATTGCTCACGAGTGAGTAAGACGGATTGATCAAACCAAAAATCCTTTGGATTGAATCGAACCCTGATTCCCGATTTCATAAATTGGAATTGGCGATTTTTTTGTTTGACTAAGGAGGGAATCGGGCCGATTATTTTTTATTTCTTAAACGTAAATCTGAGAAAAGGAGGAGGGTTGGCGTCAGGCGTAGCGAGCCGACTGTAAAAAAAGAGCTATCCCTTATGAGAAACGTAAATTTGACAGTCCACTAGTATGTTTTTTAAATTTCCAAATGCAAACCTAATGTTAATAAAAATATTAAAATTAAAGTTCGTATTGCTCGCTCTTACTAATAATTCACCGACTCTATCAGACCATCCGATCGGTTCGGTTCTTGGCTCCTACATGGGACCGGATCCCAAGAACCAGATCAAAAACTGATCATCGTTAGCTTTACTCAATAGAACCAAGAGCCTTTTGGGTTCTTCGTAGCCACTCGAATATAAGCGATTTTGAGTTTGATTTCTCTATAAGAAAGGAACTTGTAGGTCACAATTGAACATGGGCCGAATCCGATGCTAGGTGGAAATTACCAAAAAAATCTTAAACATATTGCAATTGTGCCAATTTAATCTTAAATTTTTTTGGACGATCTAGTTTAAAACATTTTGTTGTGTTAATTCAGTCTATCCGTGCGAATTTTGGCGGGCCGGTGCTAACGTGAACAGCCAACCGGCGACCTAATATTATAACCATTTTTTCGTTATTTTGAATTTTGTTGAATATTTTATTTTTAAAATTTTTTTATCCACTTCCCCCTTCCCCTTCCTCTTCCCCTGTTCTCACCCATAAGAGTTTCCAATATCGTGGACAACTGGCAAGGCTAACAGAAGGTAACCAGTGACAATCACAAAGGACAACCGCACAAGCTCTCCTTGACCTCGCTATGGCCGAGCCAAGCGAGGTCGACCCTCGCCATGGCGGGGCCTCGACCATTCTTGACCGACGACGGCTAGCAGGGCTCGACCTCGCTAGACCTGGAGGTGAGGTCGAGCCTCGCCAAGGCTAGATCTGGTGAGGACTGGCCATCCTCACTTGGCGACGGCGAGGTCGACTCTCACCATGGCTGGGCCTCGGTCATCCTCGACCGGCGACGGCTGGCGAGGTTCAACCTCGCTTGTCGTTTTTTGACTGGTCACCGAGGTTCGACAATCGGTCGAGTGGAATTAGAATAGCTATACTGGTGCGATGGACTAGAAGTAGAACAGCAATGGGGAAAGGGAAGGTCTTGTGGGGGCACGGGAGAACATGGGGAGGGAAAGGGAAGGGAAGGGGGAAGTGGAGGAAAAAACTTAAAAAAATAAAAAATTCAAAAAAACCCATAAAATTATTATAATATTCAGTCGCCATCGAGCTGGCATCCATGCCAACAGTGGCCAGTCAAAATTTATCGAATGTATTGAATTGACATAATTATTAAAGATCTATTATTGAATTAATAAAAAAAAATTAAAATTGAATTGACATAATTATAATAAATTTAAAATATTTTTTCGATAATTTTCCCATTGTCAGTGAGGTGAGAAGCCACTGGGAGAGCACAATCGGGCAAACAGTTTTAGCACATGGAAAGTTTCCCTAGTTGCGAAAATGATACAAGAGCAAAAACGTGGCTTCTTTATCGAGTCATTTTGGAGATTATTAATCGTTCTTATTATATGCGAGGCTGATTTGATAAATTCCGGCATATTTGTTTTGGTGATTTTTTTTTCTTTTTAACATCGATTTGATTAATAGTCTTTTCATTCCAAAGAAAAGCATACAACCGAAGGCCGCCTGCAAATAAGATCGATTAGTGGCCCGAAAGATCCACGTAATTGTCATATCAATGTCACGAAATGATGAACAAATGGAATAAACTAGCGCGGAAAAAGTTGAAGAACATCACTTTCGTAGTTGGGTTAGATCGGGTTTTGGCCAATGCGGTCTTGCTGTTCATTAAAGCCCCGTTTATTTCGCTAAAAATGAATGATTTCAAAAATAATTTTTAAAAATGATCATTTGCATTGCTTGAAATAATTATTAAACAAAAAATGCATTTTTCGTTCACGAAAATATTTATTAAAATTATTATCACTAACGAAAGTATTTTTCATCGACTAATTGTTTCACGTGATGCAGTGATCGTTCAAAAAAATAAATAAATTATTCATTTTTCGTGAAATAAATTGAGTTGAAATTGTAAACCTAATTAAGTTTTTACCATTAACAAGATCAGCATATTCGAAGGGGGATCGAATCAGAAATAAAGTATCGGAAGTGAGACATGACTTAATGTGGTGCCTAAGGTGGCTTGGTTGGAAAGAGAGTTTCATAGTGGTGGCACCACTAGAGACCGCCCCCTCTCGTTCTCTCTGCTCTTCCCTTTTGCTACAAAGTACAGACACTTGGATGCCAAATTGATTTTAGGTTGTCTCCAACATGTAGTTTTATATCTAATGCAACCAGGGAAAGGTCCACGCACAGAGCATTAGCCTAAAGAACCTTCTAGGGAATAATCATTTGAATATGATTACAAATTGTGCATCATCCCAATTGCCAAATTCGGTACAACAAGAGACCCTTTTTAATTTCTCCCTCAATTACATGCTTGGCTTTGGTTTTTACACGTAATTTGAAAGATAGCGATCGGTAAAAATCTCGAGAGACCAGCTTGGTTGTCGGGTTTACCCAAAAATTGGTCTGCACAAGCCTTTAACTAGTCTAAATCTTATTTGAAAAAACATATACACAGTAGGTGCAGACGACAAACTAGAAGCCTAAATTGAAAAGGGAGTGGGCACTAGTACTACCAAGAAAAAATAAAATAAAATAAAGCATATAAAAGTCAAAAACGGAGATTGATGAGTAAGATGGCATTACAAAGTTTCCTATTCATTGTGCCCAAAATTCCAACAATTTTGTTTAATTTCTCCTTCTTTCCTTTATGAAAGGGATGACTTTTGTGCTCCATAAGCATGGTGGAAAGAGAGAAGCCTTAATTTTACTAGCAACTTCCACATTATGGATGTACAAATTTACCTAGCTCCCCATGCACTGTTTACAAAAGCAATTATGATACTTTTTTTTTCATTAGAAATAAATTCCAAATCAAGGATACAATCAAAGGGCATATCCCTTTAGCATTATCTTTTTCACAACTATTTTAGCTTGGAGTTGATTACATGTATCAATATTTTTTCTTTCAAACGTTAAAAAGAGGGGAGACATGATCGGTGTTAACGAACCCTTTTGAGAGTCCTAATGAGAGTTTTCATGTCCAATATCGGATAATTTGAACCCCGTAACTATGTCGTTGCATTCCTTAGTCTAAGTTCTGAGGTTGACGAGACGAGCCCATCGCCGAAGCTCCACTGAAAATGCTAATAATCAAGCACACAGGCTCGGCCGCGCAACGCGAGCCGTTCGGGGATTTGCTCGCGATGCGAAATGAACGGCTGATCTCCTTTAGAAGAGAGCATTTCATTACACTAACAATGTCTTCTTTTCAACCATAAAATCCTAATTGCCTCGCTCTGTCTCCACTCTTCTTTGCCCCTCACTCTCTCTCTCTCTCTCTGTCTCTGTGCCCTCCAACTCACAGCAGTGGCGGAGGCACAGCGTCAGTGGCGGCCTGCGTGGTTACACGCGCCTCCCTCTTTCTCTCTTTAAACGACGGTCTCTTTGTCGCCACGCTACAAAACCCCTCCTCTCTCTCTCTCTCTCCCCCCACAACGACAAACGCAGCCTACTGGAGGAACAGCCTTCTCTAATTTTATTCCTTGCCAGTCGTTCCTCTCCATTAAGGGGGAACGCCTCCAAAACACTCATGTAAATCCAAATCTTCTCTCTCTCTCTCTGCCTTTGGGGCCGTGAGTTGCTCAGGCGTGGTTATCTACCAAATCTGGAGGAACCCCATTTCATCTTTTTTCGGAATCTATGTCGCACACGGTCGGTTTCGATTTTTCTCCCTTTTGTTGGCGTGGGTCTGTTATACTATAGACTTCTATGGTTCCGCCGTTTCGTATTCGCAGTCAAAGTAGCTCCTTTTCCGATTCTGCGCCATCGATAGCGACTCTCTCTCGCAAATCTTGAAACTTTCGCCTGAATCTGCTTTCACCCATTTAGCCTCCAACTCTGACGAAGGCTCTCAACCAGGTGCTTTTCGTCTCTCGATCTAACGGACCTATTTCCTTTGCTTCTTTTTCTTTCTTGCCCGTGCTGCGTTGATCGGTTGTGGCTTCAATCGGTGAGGTGGGTTCAGCTAGGATGTGTCATTTCTTGGTACTGGTGGGAGGGGCTTTTAGTGCGATTCGTATTACCCAGTCCTCCCCTTTTTTTTTTTCGTTTTTTCCTCAGTATAGCTTAGTTCACGTGGATTTGCCTTTGTTTCGGGTGCCCAAATTTTGCTTCGTTTGGTACTGGTGGGTGGGGCTTTGAGTGTGATTGGTATTTACCAGTCCCCCGCTTTTTTTTTTTTTTTTGCCTTTTTCATCTGGTTTAGCTCAAATTGCTTTGCCTCTGTTTGGGGTGCCTTAATATTACTTGGTTTGGTTGCTAGCCACCACTCTGTGGAATCCAGCTAGAGAGTTAACTTTTTATGTTGTTTTGTGCTGGTCCTGTTGTGATGATGATGATAAATGAAGTAATTCATGTTTCTGGCTTTTCTTCTATTTGTATCTGAATGCGGCTTCTTTTCATGGGGTTAAGGTCTTGAGTTTATGGACATTGTGCTTCAGATGTTCTGCAACTTAATTGAATTTGATTTGATTTGTCTTCGTGGGAATGCAAGTTGCTGGAATGGTGCTTTGGAAGTTCTGATGATTAATGGTAAATTCTGACATTGGTAGGACTTTCTTGTGTTTTTCTTTGATGGCTTGTGGAGATGAGCTTTTCCTTTGGAATTTCCTAAGGGATATCTTTACGTACCTAGATTTCCAGCGTTTGATATGTTTTGACTAATCTTTGCATTCAAACTAATCTGTTTTATCCTCAACAAAAGATTTTTGCAACTAGTGACTTTGTCTGATCTTCTCTTCAGTTTTTGTTTGCAGCCTCTTTTTTTTCACTCTCTCTCCATTGTTTGGGGCAGCACTTTTTCTTTCAATTTTAGCTAGGTTTAACAAATTTTTATTGTTATTCAGGCCTTTTACTCATTGTTTGAGATGATGGATGGAGAAACATCTTGGGTTAGCCACTGCAATGACGATACTGCTAGAAACATAGATGAGTTTAATCGTTTCTCTGAGCTTTACCGATGAAGGCAATCAAGCAGCTTCTGCAGTCTCTATGGATTTAATCTGACGGATGATCTCTGGGAACGAATCTGGCTTGTCTCCCTGTTGCAAGGCATCTTCAGAGCAGGTGCTGTCTGCTAAAGATGGCATGAATTAGTTAGCTCAAAAAAAGCGTTTCTTATGGAACCTGTCGCAGTACCGTCACAGAAGAAAAACCATGGTATTTTATGTTTACGAGTTTATGAGCCTGGTGGTATGCATATGATCAACCCCTTAAAGAAGTGGCACAATGTTGGCCTTCCTTGCATTAAAAACGTCAATTGGTTTAAAGATTCTTCATGGGGTTGGTTCCTTCATTGACAATGACAGTAGAAGTGAATTACATGTCTGAACGATCTCTGGACCGTTCAGGAAGCAGCAGAGCCCCCGGGTTGAAATTTTTGATTATAGTGCCTTGCAATGGCGACCAGCGAGTTTCCAAGTGTTATCAGATCTCCATTGTGAAATCAAAGCAGTCCCTGGAAATTTTGATCAAGTGGGATCTTTCAATTCATCGTTATATGATTCTGAGCTAGGATATGGGCCACCTCATCTTCGGAGGTTATCACTGTTGGAGGGCTGGTGATGAGAGTGTGATCTGTGATGGCATTCTGTACTTCTTGATTACTCGACAGGTGGTGGTTCACTGGAAAACCGTCATGCCTAGTACCATATGATCTCTCAGGCCGATCTTCCCATGGTTTGTTGATCAAAAAACTTTATTCCAGTACCTTGCCCCTTACCTGTGGCCGTCTGATGAATCTGAAGGAGAACCTGTTATGGTGGGAGGCATTGGTAACAAGATCGGCCAGACATAATTTAAGGGGATTGGCATCTGATGTTAAAAGGGAGGGAGTGGCAAGAGATTGCCCGCATGCCCACAAGTGCTTTCAAGGATTTGGGGAACTTGATGATGTTTTTGCCAGCAGTGGTATGGATGATCTAATATACATTCCAGAGCTACGGCTCCCTCAATGCTTCTTCTTTATGACATGAACCAAAAACAATGGAAGTGGTCTCTAAAGTGCCCTGTGACGAAGAGGTTCCCTCTTCAGCTTTTCACTGGTTTTCGTTTGAGCCCAGGCTTGAAATTGCTCCCTAATATGTTTTTTTGTTCAATTTGATGGTCGCTTTTGTCGGAGCCAACACTTCATGTTCCTTGTGTGTGTTTGCAATTACTTAAGTTACATGGTCAAGTGGCATGACAAAGTTTATAGAGATTGTAGCTGCAATGGGAGGCAGATACCATTCTTTGCATTCAGAAATGGGAGTAAATATGAGCTTTGTCGTCTTCTTCTTCTTCTTCTTCTCACAATCTTTGTCTTTTGTATCCAAGATCATACTTTCTAACCATTCGAATCGGTTGTTTTTGCTTCGTGGTGCTATTCAATATGCGCCGTGCATAGCACTAGAATTTGACTGTACATCATGTCTAGTGCACATCTTCCCTTTGCGCACACCATGATTCCCAACTTTACTGAATCTGCAGGTATCCCAGAATGTTATACTTGGTGGTTTTCTCTGTTCTGTTGTAACACTAGGTTTAGAAACAAGAACTTGCTGAATTAGAGGTTCGGCACTTCCTGGTTTGCTTGTTATGTGGTATTTAGGCATGTTCCAATTCTTCAGAGGTATCGTCTGCACTAGTTTCTGGATTTATATCGACGGTTTATCCCCATCTGTGATGGACTGCTTTAGAGCCATGTTTGTGGGGATGAAGGGTTTTTTTTTGTTTCTCATATGAAAGCAGAATCATACGAGCCAAATGCTGAGCTTTACCATGGATACCATGTCGACGACGGTGCGGAAACGCACTGAGATAAGGAAATCTTCTCAAAATCCTACTAATGTCTTGTTTGGTCCATATTGGAATTGGATTGCTCGATGTATGAGACTCTTAATGCTACGCCTTTCTCATGTTCTGAGTGCAAAGGGATCGATCTTGGACCCTCATCTGACAGTATGAAATTCCAGTATAGGAAAACCTGATTCCTTTGAGTGATCTTAGCTTCTATGCAAGTAACGTTGCCATTGTCTCCTATTCTGAGCATGTCCACCATCTCAAAAGTTGCAATCTTGACTGGATGAATGCCTCGCCTATATAGGCAAGGACTCAGTTTTTTGCCGGCCATGCCGGACGGAGAGTCCGGTTGCATCGAACCCCCAGTCGCTATGCTGTCCGGTAACCACTGATATCATCGGAAAGGCGACAAATAGAAGATAGCCTGTTTTTTCTGGATTTGGAAGTACGAAACGGATTAATGAGAGACATTTCCTATTCAAACGAGGAAATGTGGATGCTGCCGTGACGTACTCGTTAATAAAAAGTGGAATACATTATTCAACTCTTGCGGATTTCATCGCGACGGCTTGAGTGCGTATCCTTGAGAATCCGACAGAAGTTTATGGGTTCGAGAAACAGAATTCTTGGGTCCAGCAATTCAATTTCCGGAAGCAATAAATCAGGACGAGTCTACTCAAACTTTCTAGTACCACCGTGCACGGCTGTCGGGTCTTTGTGCGATTGAAATAACTGAAGAGACCAGGCCTGTAATGTTTATGACAAAACGAATTTTAACGTAATTATTATATAAGGAGGAGTTGGATGGAACTGATGTCGAGAGCTCACGCGGGGAATTGGAGCAGCTACAACAGGTCATTTTATTTATTTGTGTATTTTTGGTGACATGGGTTTATTTAGTCAATATTTGTATTTGTTTCAGCTCATGTCGCCTAATCTTTCTCTGGAACATGAGTGCTTATGGAGTAGAAATCCGATTTGTGTGCGACTTTATTTCTTTTATATTATTTGGGAGCATTTTTTTGCTTTAAAAATAATTTTGGAGCCATCTGAAGAAGTAAAAAAAAATTACTTTTACCAAGAAGTAGAAAAATTAACTTCTGATCATAAATTAGTTTCTAGAGCAGAAGTGCTGCCATGCACCCCCCCTCAAATTCTGGTTCAAATCTGCTGGGAGTGTTTCGTGAAATAAAAATCGTGAAGCACCGTGTCGACTTGTTATATGACCCGACTATCGTTCTTAATGTCCTTTGTGGTTCAACCAATGTCTTTTTTTGGGAAAAGTGTAAGAAAAAATTTAAATATTGGTGCCAATTTAATCCTAAATCCTTTGATTGAGAGCCAATCAGTCATTTCAGTTGGGTTGGCCTATGTGAGATAGTCAGCACTGACTTGAATTTTTTTAATGATATTTTTTTTCTTTTTAATTTTCTTTCTTTTTTTCCCTCTCTTTTTTTAATCCTGTTGTATTAAATGACAGCAAATCTGTAAATACTCCTCTGGCTTTACTTGTACATATTTTTTGCATAAATGAAGATGTTAATGATTATCGCAAATTCAAATATGTCAATTCAAAGCGTGCCCTTGAATTTTAATGTGTCTGTTGATATAACTTTGCTTTTCTATTGCATTAAGAATGCTTTGTTTTATGAAATTTCGTAAGTTTAAAGTCTGGCACCGGACCATCACGAAACGGCTACATTTCTTCCTAGTAACTATATATATATATTTATAGCAAATTCTAGTAACTATTTTTTTTCAAGCAAAATAAGCATTCATCAATTTGAGGGAGACCTGCTTCAAATTCATGCAGGGACTAAGGCTTTGTGGCTTACAATTCAATCACTTTGGTGTGTTCTGACAACAACAGCGGATGTTAATTTCAAGCTCAAGAGACGTAGTTTTCAGCATCAGTCCTGGACAACAACATTCTTACAGTGACAAATGCCAGTCTCAGCAGATTGTTCCCGCGAAACACCAGAAACCCCGCTTTCGCCTTTCGTTAGGCATTTAGATTTCTTCGCAATTCTTGTCTCGATGGACTTGCTCTCTTGGCTCTGTGTCAGCTGCTGTTCCATTAAGTCGGGCTGTCATCGGACTATATGTTCTTTGAGATGTTATGATTTGGCGTACTGCCGAGGATTCAAATTGCCAATCTTAATTCTTGATATCATGAGATAGTCGTTCAACTAGATGTAGAACTTTTCAAGCAGCAAACGTTTCTCGGGTAATATGTGTACTCAGACGTGTTTCTGCTTACTTTGCAGGACAGCACATAATACTGTGAATGTAACTTTCTTTGATTTCATTTTAAACCCATCGAAGGAAGCACGATCCGATACTTCGAAGCGGGAATTCGGCTTCTTCCAAATGTGGCTATCGAGACTGAGGCGGAAAGATTATTGCCCAGCTGTTTTTGGCAACTCTTCGAGTTTCCTTCCTCTTACCATTTGGTCACTCTGCTTGATGGTGTTGCTCTTCTATATTCTAGGCATTCTGGTGAGCTATGTACATGGACACGCACTTCTCAGAATTTTGGCATGTCGGACACTCAGACACGTGTCGGACACTCGGACACTCCCGGACACGTTGACCTCGGGTCAACGCGAGTCCCTCATGTGTCCAGTGGTAAAATGGGTCAGAAAACCCAAATTTTTTGACCTAATTATCACCTCAGCTATAATAGAGTTAAGGTTTCCTAAGTCAATTACGGTCTAGAGTAGAGTCTGCAGTTATATCCCCTCTATCTCTCTCTCCTCACCCTTTGCTTACTGAAGCAATTTCACCTTGGATCACAATTTTGATGCAAACACAAATCTTTCCTCGAATTTCGAGAAACTTGAGGATAAGGACAGGATAAGTCATCTAGAAAAATCATCCAGAAAAAGATTTTGGTGGTGGATAAGTCGATTCTTCTTTTGTTCTGGATGCACTATCCTACTTGCATTGCAGGCTTTTGCTTGCAAGGCTAAATAAAAGATTTTCAGCAGATTTTCTGATCCGTCAAAGACTTAGAGCACAAATCTAACCATGGTAACATCATTGCTAGGAGAGAAGGGTGATTCATTAATTGTTATTGTGAAAATCCTAATAATTCCTCGAATTTGAAGTACATTTCTAGCTGAAAAATTGACTATTCATATCAGACCAAAAAAAAAAAATGTTTGATGCATCAACATGGCAGATATTTTGATGAAGTATTGCAAACTCTTACTTTCGTTGGAATTCTTTCAATTCTTTAATACAATTTAGCTTATGAGAAGGAGCCACCATTAAAAATATACATATAATATATAACGTGTCCCAGCGTGTCGGAATTCTCTATTTTTGAAAATTCACGTGTCGTCGTGTCGTGTCGTGTCGTGTCGCGTATCGTGTCGCGTGTCGGTGTAACATAGCTGGTGCGCATTAAATCACTTACATCTTGCATTCTTCTAATAAGGCACCGTTGGAAATGCTTCAAAACTACTATCGCCGGTTAAGAAGTAATCAAACTACGACCGTCGAGTTTCCTTTACACAGATGTGCATTAAGGGCTAGTCAGTGGCATCTTTCAGAAGAACCATACTTGTAATGTCTTCATTATCTACAGCATAAAATAAGACAGATCGGTGCTATGTTGTTCTAATGTTAGAACCCAGTTAATCCACAAAATCTTTATGGAGACCATAGGAAGAACAAATCCGTCATTAAAGAAAGTAATTCTAGATAGAAAAGAACACATACATTCTGTATGGCATGCCTTGCCAGTTAAATTGGAAGTTGGTCATCAAATTTTCTCTATTTGTACGCATCTTTAATCCCGTTCTTCTTGCTAACAAGCAAATAAAGTAAGCCTGTAAGTTCTTGGCTCTTGAAGGAATCATGGGTGACAGTCTGCTGCTTGGTATACATATAAAACCTTCACATCAGGTGGCCTCCTGCAGAATACTACAGTTCAGAGAGCAAAGTGAAAGCTTTGCCTTTCTGATCCTATGATGACTATACATGATCTCTTGCGTTATGCACGGAGATCTCATATGTAATTACTCCTTTTCTTCCACATACTATGAACCGTAGTATGTTCAGTGTTGGATGCTTGGAGTTTTACAGAGAAATTACATTTTTCTGCTTCATGAAGCTACCGTTTGGAGGCGCCTTATAGTTCGTTAGAAGGTTCTCCAGGATGAACTCCTAGCATCTATCGAGTGTGCTTCATTCTTTGCTTCTTTAGTGCTGTTTATCATCAACATTCTTGTTTACCATTTAGCAATGTAGAAATGTTCTACATTGCTAAATGGGCGTGCTTAATCAATCACGAGGGATGCGGAAAATACATTTTTTGCGCTCTTTCATAGCTCATCACTTCCACCACAACATCAGTTTGAAGTTACTGCCATCACAGATGTGCATATTTACATTGTTATAATTTCGACTTTGTGCTCGAGCAGGTTCAGCTGATGGAAGGAACTCTGACATGCCTAATGCCGGTTCTGATGATTCAACTGAACTGATGACCAGGTAAAGTCACTCTCCCGACTTTTGCGACCTATTTTACCAGTAAATCTGATATTTCTTGAGAGAACATTGAGGATGCTATGTCCTGGCATGTTTCCTTTAGCTAATTGCACATTATACCTCCACCAACAAAAAAAATCACCCACCCCCAAAACCAACACCCCCCTTCCTACCCCCAACCCCCTGTATCCCCCCCCCTAACCCCCCCCCCAAGGAATGCTACCACTTAATGCTGCATTTCGAGTTAGTGGATATTCTCTAAAGCTACGGTGTGATTAAACGCGTCGACCACGACTTCAAAGTCATATAGTATAGTTCGAAATCAATATCAGCCACAATCCTAGGACATATTCTGCTCGTTATCAGGAATTTCTAGGGACAGCATAGTTAGAAGTCAGTATTAAGCCGTATCATACGGCATATTCTGCTTAATATCCAAATGCTTTCGGCTTTTGGTACACAAACTTGTTCCTGCCAGAGCAGCTCTTTCCCCGTCTGCTAAAAACCTTCCTAAAATCTCTGATACCTCGCTGAATAGGTTTGCCGAACTTAGCTTGAATTTGATGATCCTGTTAAACTGCCAGTAACAGAATAGTACCGAAAGTTTGAGATCATGCTAGAAGAAGTGCGAGGCCGAGTGATCTCAAATCAAATCTGACGTCTGAGAACATACCGGTGCCAGATACTCATCGAGCGAGGTACCCAATGCACGACTTATTCTGAGTCATACTCAGATTCGAAGTAGAAGCACTGGCATGAATCAACAATCATGGACTTAGATTAATGAATAAATGCCACCAATTGGCCAGTCTTTCACCGTTTTTGGAGTGTAAAGTCCCATCTTATTGATATGGCAGATACTTATACCAGCTAATTCGCACACTAACCAAAAGGTCCAGGAGCTTCTGCTTCCCTCAGGTCTCCTCAAAAGAAGATCAAGCACAGCACTCTCGAGCAGAACAGGGAAGTATATTCAAGCTTGTTTGCTCCTGAGTCCTGACACAGCTTTTACTTTAGGGAACATCGAATGGCTGAAGCCGAATTGAATAATAGACAAAAAAAGACAGTTTGGTCATCCATTAAAGATGCTTGACAAAACTTGCTTCGTTCCGTCTGCCGGGCACGACGTT
>JAGVVM010014141.1:0-13097 GCA_019149425.1 Psidium friedrichsthalianum
TCCAAACCTTCCTCTTCGGAGCGGAAACGGACGTGGCCAAAACATATAAAGATCGGCGTAGTCGCTCATAGGGACAAATCTATCCGGATAGAGGATGTCTAGATCGATTTATAGATAGATTTCTATCCATATAGATAGGTATCTCCGTGGATAGAGAAAAAAATAGGGATCCATCTAGATCTTGATTCACTATTTCATTCCATTTTTTTTTTTACGACAAGTTTGAAATCTGCAAGGAAACATCGTTTTTCATTTCTTACTTTCTGGGTCGGAGCGTAGACGAGCGAGCAGAGCCCAGGAAAGAGGGAAGCCCGTGATAGAGCAGTCGACTAGAAGTATAAGACTGCTGGCCTGAGAGAAGGCGGCCTCTCTCGGCAAAGATGGCCCCATTTCTATTCTTTCTTTTTTATTTCGGGTTTCTTTCTTTTTTCAGGGGCCAGAACGCTAAAAGGTGGGGGAGAAGCAAGCCGAACCTCTGATCGACCGAGACACATAAAAATTCTCGGCGTCGAGAGAAGATTTGAGATTCCGTAAGTAACTCAGTGAGTGCTTTCTAAGCTAAGAAGGGCTTGGAAGAAGAAATGAAATTGGAACAACCGCGCTGGTCGTAATAGATCGACTTTCATGCTAGTTCTTGCTCAAGCATGAAAGTTCCATTTCAGGAAAGGACGACGTACCATGATACTTTCTGTTTTGTCGAGCCCTGCTTTGGTCTCTGGTTTGATGGTTGCACGTGCTAAAAATCCGGTACATTCCGTTTTGTTTCCCATCCCAGTCTTTCGCAACACTTCAGGGTTACTTCTTTTGTTAGGTCTCGACTTCTCCGCTATGATCTTCCCAGTAGTTCATATAGGAGCTATAGCCGTTTCATTCCTATTCGTTGTTATGATGTTCCATATTCAAATAGCGGAGATTCACGAAGAAGTATTGCGCTATTTACCAGTGAGTGGTCTTATTGGACTGATCTTTTGGTGGGAAATGTTCTTCATTTTAGATAATGAAAGCATTCCATTACTACCACCCAAAGAAATACGACCTCTCTGAGATATACGGTTTATGCCGGAAAGGTACGAAGTTGGACTAATTTGGAAACATTGGGCAATTTACTTTATACTTACTATTCCGTCTGGTTTTTGGTTCCGAGTCTGATTTTATTAGTAGCCATGATTGGGGCTATAGTACTGACTATGCATAGGACTACTAAGGTGAAAAGACAGGATGTATTCCGACGAAATGCTATTGATTTTAGGAGGACTATAATGAGGAGGACGACAGACCCACTCACGATCTACTAAGAAGGAAAGTAGCTTGATATTGGTTCGAATCCAATTCGTGAGAAGGCCTTCTTTGTCATCTAGATGTCTTGACGCCTCCATTTTCTCGTTAGACGGATGACTGCCCCATTCCATTGCTGGTAAATAGGGAGTAGGACCCAGCTGCACTTCTTTGTCTATTTCTGGAACTAATATAGATGGAGGGAGCATGTGGATTGGCTTCCTTTCTCTTTCTCAGCCAGTCGACTGAAGATAGCGGGAGAGGGATTGTTGGCAGTAAATTGACTTCGGGAGAGAGCGTTAGACATTAATGAATTTATCCAGTAGTATTGAACCGATTCGTTGATTGATCGCCCCAAGCCCGTGTCAGGTTGGGTTAGCCCTCTCTTTTCTGAATTGAGGACTCCTGAATAAAATCCGGTCCCAGAGGCATCTCGAAATCCAATATCTATTTTCTTAATTTGACGTTGAAATTGATGGCTGACGTGCTTCCCGGGATTTGGATTTCCCCGGATTCTTTTCTCGCTGCTCATTGGTCAGGAACCCCATTCGCCTTTACTTTTGAGTCAGGTTGGTCGTAGATCAGGATGCTCTAAATCGCGAACTAGGAAAATGGCTTTCCGGTCGAGGAAAGCTAGATTCGGATTCGGGACTTGAAAGCACTTAATACTCATATTGTTGGGGGGATTCCCAACTAATCTAAGTTGAGGATTCTTTCTTTTCGCCTGGGGAAGATCTATCTTATTATCGAACGAATGGGAGGAGAGCCGTAGCAGTGAGCGGGTGCAAATGAAATGAAAAAAAAATTTAATAACTTTCTTTTCATAGTAATAAAATCCTCAACTGAAATGCCCATACCCTGATTCGGGTTTTATTGAACGAAACCTCCTTTCCAACAATGGTGACTTCCCCCCTACTTAACATAGGCCGATTTACATCGTTTTTATAGGCAAACTCTGCAGTTGGAAGAACTTATTCCCACTTGCTCGGTCTCCCTTGCACTAAGCTCCTCAGCAAGTCTTCCAGTAAACCGACGACTGGAGTCTGGCCGTCCTGAGTGATAAGCACTGCTAAACCTCAGTTCAGCGCCTAATTTCTTCCGTAGCACCCTCTATTAGGGGGCAGACTGGTGTCTTGATCGGACGTAATGCTCCCCTTTCGTCATAAGGCGTGGTTTCTCACCACCTAATGATGATATCATATCACGATCATGGGCTAGCCCGGTTCGAATTCCATATGCAGATTCTAATTGAAATCAAAAACCCGAAGCTTATTTAGTTCCAGATGATGCAAAGCCAATTCTTATTCCGGATCCAATCCCATCTCCCGACCTATACCTAACACTTCTTCAAATGTAGATTTGACCGAACTTATTTAATAAGGCGAGATGGAGACCTTGATTTGGACCCTCGTGATCGAGCTTTTGATTGTAAAGAACGCGGAGCCATAGTCAAACAATCCAAACCAGGTTGAGAGCGTCGAAGCTTATCCACCTGAAGCGCTCACTTCTACTCCTGTCCTGCTGTGGAAGCAGTGGCCGGAAGCTTCACTGTGGAGGCGGGCGGTCTGATGGAGCTGATTAGATCCACAACCGAGATGGAGCCATCCCTGGAACCCAGGAGCGAAGCTATCCCTCCTGAGACTGGCCCCCAAGAATCCATTTCAGGATTAGAACCTGCAATACAAAGACTAACCATGGAGGTCACTGAAGCTGCTGAATCGACCTCTGAGAAAGAAGAAGAACAAGAACTACTGCGGTTGAGGAACAAGCCGTCGTGGCTGCACCTGTCAAGTTACACGATCTTTCTGTTTGCCCGCTTTGATTAGGCTTTATTCCCGAGCGCTCTTTTGAAATGCTCTGGTGGAGCTGGAGAAGCAAGACTAGTCCTTATTAGTAAAGCTTCGGCCCTGCCTTTCGAATCGGCATCTTTTGATCGTTTCACTGTCATAATGGGACCACTACACTGGCCCGAGAAGGTGTGTAAACGGTCACTCTATAACTATAAGGTCTCAATGGACACTATTTTCATTTATAAAAAGAAAAAAAAATAGGGACCTAATAAGCACAAAGCTATTACACAATCAAAGCCTTTTTCATCTCCTGCGAACAGACGCACAAGATAACCTTTGATACACGCCACTAGCTGTTTAACTACTTTACCGAGAACAGTCAAATCACACAATTCATTGGCTTCTCCTCTAAGGAAGTAAAAAAACCCACATGCTCTTTATCATATCACCTATACGAATCCGAAGCTAACCCCTGCACCTGATTCATCCCCTTGAATAACGGGTTTGCCTGCGAGTCTTTCTTTGAATTTATGATGGAGAGACGGGGAAGATGAAAACAATAGATGTGATATACCGAAAATAAAAAGGTAGAGGAGGCCTGTTGCCGAGACCCCGTCCTCTTGCAGAGGAGGCAAAGCACCGTAACCGTAATGAAAGTTCAGATCAAGTGCCAGAAGAAATGGTCGACTCTGAATCCGGATTGGTTTGAATCGAGAATGAAAGATTTTATCTAAACTAGAAAACCGTCAAGAAAGGATCCATCAACATGATGGACACTCGAAACCTTATCTATCTGGTTTGTATAAGGAGGGAACCGATTTGACCTTTTCAGTAAAGGGGAAACAAATCAAGTAGGACACGAAAGACTAACATAGCGCTTCACGCCCAGAGGAAGGTGCTTTCTTTTAGCCTACGCCTACGCCTTTCCCCTTTTAATAATAATAAGGTAAGCATCCAGCTCTCGATCCAGAGCTACTGCTTCAACAATCAACTGAGCTCAGGAAGTCAGGTTAAGACGTCGACTTATACAGGGTCTTTTCCGAGAAGATGAAAAACAATTCCTGTCTTGAAAGGTAAATCCCACTAAACAACACTTGTACGCTTGACATGAAAAGTAGAGGCAAGCAGAGTCAAAGGCCAAGCCTCAACCAGCAAAGGGGGACAGCCATGCCAATCCAAGCAGAGCAACTAGAAGCCCGCTCTACCTTTCTTTCTTTATCTTAGACTTCGTTATTCAAGGAGACCCATGTGCATTTCCTCTGTTCTGTGCTCTTGAACTCTTGATTCCCTTGTGCCTTTAGTTGAAGTCGAGGAGTTTTTAGATGTCGTAAGGGAGCTTGATCTCGCCGGAAATCTTCTTTAAAAAAAAGGAAGAAAGAATCAAATCCGAAGAATAGCGTAGTATAGATGTGTCCTTGGGAATCCAATTCCTTCTTCTCTTGGTTCTCATTGGCATAAGGCTCTAGTTCGACTAGCTTGAAGGTGGGAAATGTAGCTTAGCAGTAGGAATTGGATATAGAGCTGCAAAAGCTTGACTTGGCTAGAGGGGAAGGTCGGAGTGCACACCCGCTTTCATTTCATATGGATAGAAAGCCCTGTAGTTCAGTGAGCCGAGGGCAAGAGTCATTCATGGCATGCTTTTTCCAGGTCCTATCGAACAACGAGAGATGGACTTACCAGGTATGACAGTCGCTAGGCTTGGTCTTCTTTGTATCCAGAGTCAGTCTACCCAGAGAAAGGGGAAGCTCTAAAAGAAGGTTCGAGGAGCCTTGCCAATTAACAAAAGATTGGAGAGATGGGAATCAGAATTGTGTATTGTATTAAAAGAGAAAGAGATTCGGATGAAAGTGCTCCCAAGGGGGAATCACGCCTTTTTTTCTAGTTCAAATAGCCCGAGTCTGACTCATCTCCCGGGGGAGAAGGGAAAGCAGGAGCGGTAGAAGAATAAGTAAAGGGACTTTTTGCTCCCGTTAAAGGAAGTGATCTGACTCTTTCAGAAAGACGGAACTCCGAGTGAACAAAGCAAAGAACCAGACTGAGACTGACTTACATTCCTTCAGTAGGGGATCAAAAGTGGATTCGATTTCGTTAACAGAGATGAAAAGCATCAAATCCGAATCTGAGATCTTGAGAGATCGAATCATAGCTATGTAAAGTAGCCTTGGGCTGAGACGTGACCTCTTCTCCTCGTTTTCATTGGGTCACTCGCCTACAGGTGAGAGAAGAAAGAAGAGTTCACAGCTTATGAAACCATAGCTATTATTGTTCCCACGAAAGCAAGAGTGAAGAGTCGACAAAAGTTCACCACAGAAAGCATAGTCACAAGGGAAAGCGAACCACAGAGACCATTTCACAAGAGCTGAGCTGAAAGAAGAGTGGTTTAAATTACCCTCGGGTAACTTAACTCGCTTACTTAACTACCTTTCCAGAAGACCTAGAGTCACCCGCTTCCCTCGACTGCCTTCAGAGAAGAGGAGGGGGATTTCGAAGAATTCAATTCAATTCAAGAGAGGTAGGCAAGGTTGGAAGGAAGAAGAAGGCTTTTCAGCCTGAAGAAGGGAAGAGGGAAGACAAGATCCGATCCCCTTTTTGTAGCCTAGAAATGGATGAGGGAGCGCTCTCGGAAAGCAACTGTCCTTACTAAACTATGCGCTCATCTCTCTGGCCAACCCGAAGAAAGTGAGGGGGAAATTCCCCAGCAAGGCTCCATATCCCCTTTTCAATAAAGCATACTTTGGCGGGCACCTATCCCTCCATCGAAGCGGATGGCCAGACCCTCCTGATTATGTAGCTTGGCCCCTCGTTATCAAGAACTCGAAAGAGGGAAGCGTGCGCTTTCTCGATGTCCGATTTTCGAAGAAGAGCCCAGACGATGGGGCGGCGAAAGGGGACGAATACGCCTTCGAAGGGGACAGCCGGCCTCGGATAAAAGGAATTCGGTAAGCATATAGGCTCTATATTCTATTTGAAGCCAGTGAGCACTTTCAGACGACTGACTGAATCAAATGGAAGGCGTGAGGTCAAGAGCATGGCTAGCATCTCTACGCCTGACGGGATCCGCCCCTTCCTCGGCCGTGGTGAAGAAGGATTGAGAAGGCTATGTGTTAAGCATAGTGACCCATTTAATAGTTAGCAGCAATCGCCTTTCGGGCTCCTTAGAATGAAAGACGATTAGTTAGACGCGGCAAAAAGGGCCCTTTAGATTCAATCAACGCAGGAAGTATCAGAGAGATCTCTTGCATACTCCTGCGTTGATTGAATCTAAAAGGGCCCTTTTTGCCGCGTCTAACTAATCGTCTTTCATTCTTTGCTGCTAGGGTCACTATGCGCCTTCTCAATCCTTCTCACCACGGCCGAGAAGGGGCGACCCGTCAGGCGTAGAGATGCTGCTTGGGTACATGCATCTCTTGACCTCACGATTTGATCAGTCAGTCAAAGTGCTCACTGGCTTCAAATAGAATATAGAGCCTACCCGAATTCTTTTATCCGAAAGGCGTATTCGTCCCCTTTCGCCGCCCCATCGTCTGGGCTCTTCTCGAAAATCGGACATCGAGAAAGCGCACGCTTCCCTCTTCGAGTCTTGATAACGAGGGCCAAGCTACATAATCAGGAGGGTCTGGCCATCCGCTTCGATGGAGGGATAGGTGCCCGCCAAAGTATGCTTTATAAAAGGGGATAGGAGCCTTGCTGGGGAATTTCCCCCCTCACTTTCTTCGGGTTGGCCAGAGAGATGAGCGCATAGTTTAGTAGGACAGTTGCTTTCCCGAGAGCGCTCCCTCATCCATTTCTAGGCTACAAAAAGGGGATCGGATCTTGTCTTCCCTCTTCCCTTCTTCAGCTGAAAAGCCTTCTTCTTCCTTCCAACCTTGCCTACCTCTCTTGAATTGAATTGAATTCTTCGAAATCCCCCTCCTCTTCTCTGAAGGCAGTCGAGGGAAGCGGGTGACTCTAGGTCTTCTGGAAAGGTAGTTAAGTAAGCGAGTTAAGTTACCCGAGGGTAATTTAAACCACTCTTCTTTCAGCTCAGCTCTTGTGAAATGGTCTCTGTGGTTCGCTTTCCCTTGTGACTATGCTTTCTGTGGTGAACTTTTGTCGACTCTTCACTCTTGCTTTCGTGGGAACAATAATAGCTATGGTTTCATAAGCTGTGAACTCTTCTTTCTTCTCTCACCTGTAGGCGAGTGACCCAATGAAAACGAGGAGAAGAGGTCACGTCTCAGCCCAAGGCTACTTTACATAGCTATGATTCGATCTCTCAAGATCTCAGATTCGGATTTGATGCTTTTCATCTCTGTTAACGAAATCGAATCCACTTTTGATCCCCTACTGAAGGAATGTAAGTCAGTCTCAGTCTGGTTCTTTGCTTTGTTCACTCGGAGTTCCGTCTTTCTGAAAGAGTCAGATCACTTCCTTTAACGGGAGCAAAAAGTCCCTTTACTTATTCTTCTACCGCTCCTGCTTTCCCTTCTCCCCCGGGAGATGAGTCAGACTCGGGCTATTTGAACTAGAAAAAAAGGCGTGATTCCCCCTTGGGAGCACTTTCATCCGAATCTCTTTCTCTTTTTAATACAATACACAATTCTGATTCCCATCTCTCCAATCTTTTGTTAATTGGCAAGGCTCCTCGAACCTTCTTTTAGAGCTTCCCCTTTCTCTGGGTAGACTGACTCTGGATACAAAGAAGACCAAGCCTAGCGACTGTCATACCTGGTAAGTCCATCTCTCGTTGTTCGATAGGACCTGGAAAAAGCATGCCATGAATGACTCTTGCCCTCGGCTCACTGAACTACAGGGCTTTCTATCCATATGAAATGAAAGCGGGTGTGCACTCCGACCTTCCCCTCTAGCCAAGTCAAGCTTTTGCAGCTCTATATCCAATTCCTACTGCTAAGCTACATTTCCCACCTTCAAGCTAGTCGAACTAGAGCCTTATGCCAATGAGAACCAAGAGAAGAAGGAAATTGGATTCCCAAGGACACATCTATACTACGCTATTCTTCGGATTTGATTCTTTCTTCCTTTTTTTTAAAGAAGATTTCCGGCGAGATCAAGCTCCCTTACGACATCTAAAAACTCCTCGACTTCAACTAAAGGCACAAGGGAATCAAGAGTTCAAGAGCACAGAACAGAGGAAATGCACATGGGTCTCCTTGAATAACGAAGTCTAAGATAAAGAAAGAAAGGTAGAGCGGGCTTCTAGTTGCTCTGCTTGGATTGGCATGGCTGTCCCCCTTTGCTGGTTGAGGCTTGGCCTTTGACTCTGCTTGCCTCTACTTTTCATGTCAAGCGTACAAGTGTTGTTTAGTGGGATTTACCTTTCAAGACAGGAATTGTTTTTCATCTTCTCGGAAAAGACCCTGTATAAGTCGACGTCTTAACCTGACTTCCTGAGCTCAGTTGATTGTTGAAGCAGTAGCTCTGGATCGAGAGCTGGATGCTTACCTTATTATTATTAAAAGGGGAAAGGCGTAGGCGTAGGCTAAAAGAAAGCACCTTCCTCTGGGCGTGAAGCGCTATGTTAGTCTTTCGTGTCCTACTTGATTTGTTTCCCCCTTTACTGAAAAGGTCAAATCGGTTCCCTCCTTATACAAACCAGATAGATAAGGTTTCGAGTGTCCATCATGTTGATGGATCCTTTCTTGACGGTTTTCTAGTTTAGATAAAATCTTTCATTCTCGATTCAAACCAATCCGGATTCAGAGTCGACCATTTCTTCTGGCACTTGATCTGAACTTTCATTACGGTTACGGTGCTTTGCCTCCTCTGCAAGAGGACGGGGTCTCGGCAACAGGCCTCCTCTACCTTTTTATTTTCGGTATATCACATCTATTGTTTTCATCTTCCCCGTCTCTCCATCATAAATTCAAAGAAAGACTCGCAGGCAAACCCGTTATTCAAGGGGATGAATCAGGTGCAGGGGTTAGCTTCGGATTCGTATAGGTGATATGATAAAGAGCATGTGGGGTTTTTTTACTTCCTTAGAGGAGAAGCCAATGAATTGTGTGATTTGACTGTTCTCGGTAAAGTAGTTAAACAGCTAGTGGCGTGTATCAAAGGTTATCTTGTGCGTCTGTTCGCAGGAGATGAAAAAGGCTTTGATTGTGTAATAGCTTTGTGCTTATTAGGTCCCTATTTTTTTTTTTTTTTATAAATGAAAATAGTGTCCATTGAGACCTTATAGTTATAGAGTGACCGTTTACACACCTTCTCGGGCCAGTGTAGTGGTCCCATTATGACAGTGAAACGATCAAAAGATGCCGATTCGAAAGGCAGGGCCGAAGCTTTACTAATAAGGACTAGTCTTGCTTCTCCAGCTCCACCAGAGCATTTCAAAAGAGCGCTCGGGAATAAAGCCTAATCAAAGCGGGCAAACAGAAAGATCGTGTAACTTGACAGGTGCAGCCACGACGGCTTGTTCCTCAACCGCAGTAGTTCTTGTTCTTCTTCTTTCTCAGAGGTCGATTCAGCAGCTTCAGTGACCTCCATGGTTAGTCTTTGTATTGCAGGTTCTAATCCTGAAATGGATTCTTGGGGGCCAGTCTCAGGAGGGATAGCTTCGCTCCTGGGTTCCAGGGATGGCTCCATCTCGGTTGTGGATCTAATCAGCTCCATCAGACCGCCCGCCTCCACAGTGAAGCTTCCGGCCACTGCTTCCACAGCAGGACAGGAGTAGAAGTGAGCGCTTCAGGTGGATAAGCTTCGACGCTCTCAACCTGGTTTGGATTGTTTGACTATGGCTCCGCGTTCTTTACAATCAAAAGCTCGATCACGAGGGTCCAAATCAAGGTCTCCATCTCGCCTTATTAAATAAGTTCGGTCAAATCTACATTTGAAGAAGTGTTAGGTATAGGTCGGGAGATGGGATTGGATCCGGAATAAGAATTGGCTTTGCATCATCTGGAACTAAATAAGCTTCGGGTTTTTGATTTCAATTAGAATCTGCATATGGAATTCGAACCGGGCTAGCCCATGATCGTGATATGATATCATCATTAGGTGGTGAGAAACCACGCCTTATGACGAAAGGGGAGCATTACGTCCGATCAAGACACCAGTCTGCCCCCTAATAGAGGGTGCTACGGAAGAAATTAGGCGCTGAACTGAGGTTTAGCAGTGCTTATCACTCAGGACGGCCAGACTCCAGTCGTCGGTTTACTGGAAGACTTGCTGAGGAGCTTAGTGCAAGGGAGACCGAGCAAGTGGGAATAAGTTCTTCCAACTGCAGAGTTTGCCTATAAAAACGATGTAAATCGGCCTATGTTAAGTAAGGGGGAAGTCACCATTGTTGGAAAGGAGGTTTCGTTCAATAAAACCCGAATCAGGGTATGGGCATTTCAGTTGAGGATTTTATTACTATGAAAAGAAAGTTATTAAATTTTTTTTTCATTTCATTTGCACCCGCTCACTGCTACGGCTCTCCTCCCATTCGTTCGATAATAAGATAGATCTTCCCCAGGCGAAAAGAAAGAATCCTCAACTTAGATTAGTTGGGAATCCCCCCAACAATATGAGTATTAAGTGCTTTCAAGTCCCGAATCCGAATCTAGCTTTCCTCGACCGGAAAGCCATTTTCCTAGTTCGCGATTTAGAGCATCCTGATCTACGACCAACCTGACTCAAAAGTAAAGGCGAATGGGTTCCTGACCAATGAGCAGCGAGAAAAGAATCCGGGGAAATCCAAATCCCGGGAAGCACGTCAGCCATCAATTTCAACGTCAAATTAAGAAAATAGATATTGGATTTCGAGATGCCTCTGGGACCGGATTTTATTCAGGAGTCCTCAATTCAGAAAAGAGAGGGCTAACCCAACCTGACACGGGCTTGGGGCGATCAATCAACGAATCGGTTCAATACTACTGGATAAATTCATTAATGTCTAACGCTCTCTCCCGAAGTCAATTTACTGCCAACAATCCCTCTCCCGCTATCTTCAGTCGACTGGCTGAGAAAGAGAAAGGAAGCCAATCCACATGCTCCCTCCATCTATATTAGTTCCAGAAATAGACAAAGAAGTGCAGCTGGGTCCTACTCCCTATTTACCAGCAATGGAATGGGGCAGTCATCCGTCTAACGAGAAAATGGAGGCGTCAAGACATCTAGATGACAAAGAAGGCCTTCTCACGAATTGGATTCGAACCAATATCAAGCTACTTTCCTTCTTAGTAGATCGTGAGTGGGTCTGTCGTCCTCCTCATTATAGTCCTCCTAAAATCAATAGCATTTCGTCGGAATACATCCTGTCTTTTCACCTTAGTAGTCCTATGCATAGTCAGTACTATAGCCCCAATCATGGCTACTAATAAAATCAGACTCGGAACAAAAACCAGACGGAATAGTAAGTATAAAGTAAATTGCCCAATGTTTCCAAATTAGTCCAACTTCGTACCTTTCCGCATAAACCGTATATCTCAGAGAGGTCGTATTTCTTTGGTTGGTAGTAATGGAATGCTTTCATTATCTAAAATGAAGAACATTTCCCACCAAAAGATCAGTCCAATAAGACCACTCACTGGTAAATAGCGCAATACTTCTTCGTGAATCTCCGCTATTTGAATATGGAACATCATAACAACGAATAGGAATGAAACGGCTATAGCTCCTATATGAACTACTGGGAAGATCATAGCGGAGAAGTCGAGACCTAACAAAAGAAGTAACCCTGAAGTGTTGCGAAAGACTGGGATGGGAAACAAAACGGAATGTACCGGATTTTTAGCACGTGCAACCATCAAACCAGAGACCAAAGCAGGGCTCGACAAAACAGAAAGTATCATGGTACGTCGTCCTTTCCTGAAATGGAACTTTCATGCTTGAGCAAGAACTAGCATGAAAGTCGATCTATTACGACCAGCGCGGTTGTTCCAATTTCATTTTCTTCTTCCAAGCCCTTCTTAGCTTAGAAAGCACTCACTGAGTTACTTACGGAATCTCAAATCTCTTCTCTCGACGCCGAGAATTTTTTATGTGTCTCGGTCGATCAGAGGTTCGGCTTGCTTCTCCCCCACCTTTTAGCGTTCTGGGCCCCTGAAAAAAGAAAGAAACCCGAAATAAAAAGAAAGAATAGAAATGGGGCCATCTTTGCCGAGAGAGGCCGCCTTCTCTCAGGCCAGCAGTCTTATACTTCTAGTCGACTGCTCTATCACGGGCTTCCCTCTTTCCTGGGCTCTGCTCGCTCGTCTACGCTCCGACCCAGAAAGTAAGAAATGAAAAACGATGTTTCCTTGCAGATTTCAAACTTGTCGTAAAAGAAAAATGGAATGAAATAGTGAATCAAGATCTAGATGGATCCCTATTTTTTTCTCTATCCACGGAGATACCTATCTATATGGATAGAAATCTATCTATAAATCGATCTAGACATCCTCTATCCGGATAGATTTGTCCCTATGAGCGACTACGCCGATCTTTATATGTTTTGGCCACGTCCGTTTCCGCTCCGAAGAGGAAGGTTTGGATCTTTCAATCTTATGTCGTGAGGGATGTGACCTATGTTAGGTCCATAAGATACCACAGCTTTTGGTGTTCTATGATTCACCTCCGAATAATGAGTAGGTAGTTCGATCCTTTTGATTCTTCTCTTCATAGTCAACTGATGGGGGGCTGCGGAGCAATAGGTCGAATTACTATATAAAGAAGAGTTGTAAACTAAAGTACTTCTTCTTCGAGTAGGAAGATATCGGTTTTTCTCCTTCCTTCTCTTCGAAAAGAATAGGGATTTGAAATGATACAAATTCCTCTTCATTCTGTTGTGCTCAGCGAAGGAACTGCCTAAGCATACTTTTTCGGATCCAAACTTCTTTGTTCTTTCTAAGTCTTCTTCTTGCATAGAAGAACGCAACTGTTTCAAAAACCGGGATTTTAGTAGTAGGTGGCATCCCCTCTTAGTTTTGAGTAGGTGGAACCATTCTGTTTTCGTTCTTCTCCACATTCTTACCGGCAGGAATTGCCTATGATTTTATCAACTGATATTTCGATATAGAAAGATCTCCTTATTTCTTCACCGCGGACGCGTCATTTTCTTGAAAGATATTT
>JAGVVM010014142.1:0-16701 GCA_019149425.1 Psidium friedrichsthalianum
CCCCTTAGGAGTAAGCGATGGATATAAGTTCCCAGAGTCTCACAGCTGCCTGGACAGTCGACGAATTGCGAATAGATTATAATTGAGCAGCCTTCGGAACTGCATCAACTTACATCGCTGAGATCAAAAACTTAATAAACTATCCCTAACAAGGCACTTAACAGGGAAGGAAAGGGGAGGCTCCTGCAGGCATTGGGTGTGTCGAAGGGGGGGGGGAAGAGGGAGGGGGGGGGAGGAAGGAAGGGCGCCATGCGAGGTCGAGTTTGTTATCCGGAGAGCACGGTAATCGATTACACCACCGGAAATCCAAGCCGCAAGGGCCATTTTAGGAAATCGATCTATTCCATGAGAATGGGGGAGTGAATCAGGGAGGGGAGGGAGGTGATGACACCAAAACTCGAGGTACGAAAGGGAGGGGGAGGGAGAGGGGGGGGGGGGAGAGAGGGCAAGGAAAAAAAGAAACGTCCAGCTCTGTTGCCTGGTTTGTTCCGTTGCGTGGGGTAAAAAAAAAAAAAGAATCAATCTAACACAAGTCACGTTCATTCTGATCTCACTTATCAGAGAGCACCTCCACTATGGTTCTCTGTTGTTGTTGATTACAATTTCATTGTGTTCTTTCGTCTTGGCACAGCATTCTATAGTAACATCCTTGCTATTTCGAAGGTCCAAAATGAGCATCGGCAGAACAAATCCACATATGCATGATACAAATTCTAATGCTTGAATGATTATAGCACAAAAATCTGAAGCTGAATTTTCCAGACGGGATGAATTTGATGGATATTCTGCCTTCGGTCAAATTTGACACGTAAATCTCATCAAGAATCCAAAATGGCCAGGGAATCGTGTGAAGAGAATATAGCAGCGTACAAAAACATGTTGGGGCTTTACTCATAAAAATTCTTATGGGACTGAGAAACTGAATTTGAGGGGTTTTCTTGAAGAGTACATATGCTTATTTTGAAGGAACTGTTTTCCATTTGATCATCCGCACAGACAAAATGAAATCGAAAGCATTGCGTAGGAGGCGAATAAACATAACCGCATAGATTGTCACCGGAGGAAGCGGATCATCCTCAAAGTCTAGTATTTCCAGAAAACTAAAAACTCCAGATATGGGGCCTGTGATAGTCTTAATGGCTTCCCCAAGATGAGCAATCTTACTTGATTGCTATGACACTGATGACTGTTGGATTCTTTGGCATTCTCAGGAGACTTTTTCGCGAAGCATCATGTCATGCTCCTCTCCATCAGCTTCTCTGCTCCTAGAATCACGTAGAGAGAAGGAAAGCAACAAACCTTCTGTCATGGAAAGTGAATAAATTTCGACCTAATCATATCATGTAAAGGGAAAGGAGACAAAAAGAAAATAATCCATCTTTTCATTTGGTGCTAAATATCAACAAATTTCCTTCTACATTGCTAATATCAAATGGTTAATAATCAGCTATAGAAAGCTTTTAATCGTCTAACATATTAAATAATGGCAGATCAGAGCATGATACTCCTGAAGCATTGGGTCAAGAAAAATGGTGTTATCAAGTACAAAATGCTGATGAAATTGGCAATACATCTCGACAATGAACAGTGTGACCTGCTTATTTACCTTCGAAGGAACGCGGCATGAATTCCAACCATTGCGGCCAAAGTGCTTCGTACTTGGCGAGACCGACTGTTTCTCCTGGCTGCAGCAGTGCGAATGAAACCTGAAATCCGATAAGATGGATCGCCGAGTCTGTGATCTCCACAAATTCATGCGGTTGACCCCCATCATTTCATTAAATCTTCCAAATTCGACAGATGTGGACAATTTGCTGAGGCTCGGGAACTGAATCCCTCATTTGTACCCTTATGGCGGCTTTCTCTCCAGTCCCCGAACATCACCAAGCTTCGGGCAACCCTGTACTGTCCAAATGTTTCAGTTTTCCCCAGTTTTTCATCTCTGAAGGCCTTTAATTTCAACTGGATTGTGGCAATCGTAAAAGCTTAATATCTTCAGATGTGTTAATCGCAAAAGGTACGGTCTTATAAGGGACTGGCAGTCCCCTAACCGTAGCTCTTCCAAATTTCTCAATTTGTCAAGGCCTCGAACTTGAACCATACCATCCTCTACTGGACAAAGGAGCATCATCTGACTTGGGAACCTACCCAAACACATGGATCTCAAAGGCTCTAATGTTGCCACACTGCCGAAGTTGGACAACTTCCCGCATCTTGATACCGTTCTTCTCCTAAGAACTTTAATGCTTCCACAACATTGTTTTCTGTCAGCTCACTGCACGAATAAATCGTTAATTTTGACCAAATGCCAAATTGACAACCTTGGTACTCTTTCAACTAATCACAATTTTTGGACAAAAAAGCTCTGATATCCCCGAGGGAAGCTCCTGGCAGGGATTCCATCAATTGGCAACCCACAATGATGAGCACTTTTAGTTTTTTTTTTTGGTCGAAATAAGGTAGCATTTCATTCATCCGAAATCAAGATTACAATCTCTAGAAGAGGAGGATTCGCAGCAAATTAAATCCTACAGTGGTTGGGGAAAATTGACGGGCCAATTAGTTGGGAGCATTTTCCTCCTATGTTCCTTGGCGATCCAATCAGCCACCCTATTGGCTTCCCGGGGGATAAACTGCACCTGGACATCTTCAAGTAGGCCCATCATTGCTCGGCAGTCTTCAATCAAGTGCCGAATAGCCCATGGGCTTTTCTCGGGCTCATTTAGACAAGATAGCAGAAGAGTACAATCTGATTGTACTTGCACTGGTTTTAGTTCAGAAGGGGTTGAATTACTTCCATCCGCGCAACCTTCTCTCTCCTCTAATAGATCTGATAGCGCCTTCTTCAGAGCAAGGGTTTCGCATTCCATGGATGATAGGGCTCGGACAGAGCAAGCAAAGCCACCAACGACGACGCCTTTGTCATCTCTACGTACGTTGGCCACCGATCCTTCAGATTCACCGTCAAGCCAAGATCCATCCACGTTCACCTTCCAGCAACCATGTTTCGGGGTAGACTAGCGCACAAGTAAAGCTTTGATTTTTTCGCTCTTTTTGCCTTCCAATTGAGCCCGAGGTCTGAGGTAGCTCTGATCAACTCTGCATCTTCGATTATTGTCTCTGCTCTTGGATAATGGTGACCAAAGACGAACCCGTTTCTGCCTTTCCAGATGGTCCATAGCACGTTCGCCACTAACTCTAGGGTTGGAGGGTTTAGGTGTGAGTTTAAGGTAGAGTCTAGCCACTTATCCATTCTTTGGATGCTCTCCAGATTGATTACCATGTTCAACCTCGAGTCTGACCAAACTGGTTTTGTCCACTTGCACAGTAACAGGGTGTGTTCGACCGTCTCGGGGGCTTCGTGGCAAATCGGGCACAGAGGGTTAGGTAACATCTTCCACTTGTATAAATTTTCTGTCGTCGGGATTGCAATTTGGCATAGGCTCCAAATGAAATTTCTAATTTTGGGGGGGTTTGGTAGTTGCCAGATAGCAGACCATAGTTTATGGGGGGCTGATACGACGTCGACGCTTGTGATGATTTGGGTTGCTGTGCTGCTGTAACTATGTTTTGATAACCACTTTTGACTGAGTATTTTCCATGGCTGTTGCCAGTCCAAATGAGTCTGTCACCTTCTGAGTTAGGACAGATCGGTGTTGCTAGGATTTCTTGGACCATAGATTCAGGGAATAGGGCCCTTAGTTTCGGCATGTCCCACCTTCCGTTTGTGAGATCAATTAATTCAGCTACTGTTGTTGGGTCCTCTCTATTTGCTGGGCCATATAGAGTTCCTGAGGATAGCCATTTGTCTTCTCGTATTCTGATGTTCTTTCCATTTCCCACCGCCCAATGGACATCTGAACTAATAGAATCTCTACCCATAAGAAGGCTTTGCCATCCCCATGATGGTCTATTCCCTTTCTTTGCATTCCAGAGGTCTGAGTTTTGAAAGTATATCCCTTTGAGGACTTTGCTCCATAAGGAAGAGGGATTATGAGCAAGATGCCATGCTTGCTTTCCTAACATAGCTTTGTTGAAGGATACAAGGTCTTTGAACCCCAATCCCCCCTTTATCTTCCTCTTTTTCAGCACATCCCACTTCTTCCAGTGAATCCCATACTTTGAGGATTTTGTTTCCACCAGAAATTCGCTATTTTCTTCTCAATAGCCTTACATATCGAAATCGGGATCTTAAAAATGGACATGGCATATTGCAGTAGAGCTTGTACCACCATTTTTATTAGAATCTCCTTCCCTACTTTCGACAATATGTTCTCCTTCCACCCCTCTAGCTTCATATTAACTCTCGCTAAGATCCAAGCAAACATTTGTTTCTTAGTTTGACCCCAATCTGAAGGAATACCAAGATATTTTCCTGTTTTCTCAATGGTGGGAACTCGCAATTCACTGTCCATATTAGATTTGAGTCATTCGGGACTTCCCTTGCTGAAAAAGACCCCTGACTTATTTAGATTGATGGCCTGGCCTGAGACATAGCAATACTGATTCAAGATGTTTGCCAAGTTCTGGCATTCTCTGATAGTGCCATCCAGGAAAAATATGGCATCATCTGCAAACAGTAGGTGAGAGAGAGTGGGGCAGCTTCCCCCCAGTTTAATACCTTTTAACATGCCATCCTCAATCGCCTTTCCCAATAGATTAGACAAAGTGTTAGCTAGTATGATGAATAGGTAAGGGGATAATGGATCACCTTGTCTTATGCCACGGGATGGCTGAAATGAAGGTTGTGGCTCTCCATTAATCTTTATACTAAAGGATACAGAGGCTATGCAATGTTTAACCATGCTAACCCATCTCTCACAGAATCCCATTTTTGCCATACTTGCACATAGATTGTCCCATTCCACCCATCGTAAGCTTTTTGCATATCAAGCTTGAGTATGGCTTGGAACTTTTTTTTCCTCTCCCTAATCCTCGACTGGTGAATTACTTCCTGGACGATAAGAATGTTATCTTGAATCAGTCTTCCACTCACAAATGCGCGTTCCGTTGCTATAAGTCTCGGAAGCCAGGGTCGAAGTCGATTTGCCATAACTTTGGAGATAATCTTGTAGTGAAGTTGCACAAGCTAATTGGTCTAAACTGACCAATTTCCTCTGGATTGGAGACTTTAGGGATAAGCACTAATTGTGTTGCATTAAGATTGGGAGAGAAGGAACCTGATATGAAGAAGTCCCTAACCATCTTGAAAATGTCATGTTGAATATCCCCCAATGATTACGATAAAAGTGACCATTTAAACCATCTGGACCGGGGGCTTTTGCTGCCCCCAACTGGAAAACAGCTTTTCTGACTTCCTTGAGAATGACGGGGGCTGTTAAAGTCTCATTCATTGCCCCAGTGACAAGTACAGGGCATTGGTCTAGAACCGTTGGAAGTTTCTGCAGCCCACCGAGCTGTATAAGGCTTTATAGAACTCCACAACGTGTTGCTTTAGCATATTCTATTCTCTCCACCAATTTTGGTCATCCATTTTCAACATCGAGATCTTGTTACGTTGCCTTCTTTGAATAGTTGTAGCATGGAAGTACTTTGTATTTCTATCTCCTTCTTTCAGCCAAGTAACTCTAGATCTCATGCTCCAATAGAGTTCTTCACGTCTCCATAGCTTTTCCATTTGCTCAATAATGTTCTTTGATGCCTCTCGAGAAGAGATCAATTGCCCCATTGGTGATGCTAGTGAGTTTCTTTGTCAATGATTGGATTTGGCTTTGGGAGTTAGAGAATTTCTTTTTGCTCCACTTTTTAAGGACTGAGGTAACTTTCTTTATCTTTTTTGGCACCTCCTCAATCCCAAGTTGCTCGTCATTCCAAGCTTTCCGCACTACATCTTTACACTCTTCTTCTTCAGCCCAAAAACTTCATATTTGAACTCTCTTGCTCTCCTCTTAAACGAGGGATGAAGTGAAAGAATAATTGGGCTGTGGTCTGAGCAATGGCAGGTATCGCATATGCCTCTGCATTAGGGAATTCCACTCTCCATTCGATGTTACATAGGGCTCTATCAGTCTCTCCTTCACCAAGCTTCCCCTTCCCTGTTATTTGACCATGTAAAAGTGCAACCCTTGCTCTCCAAGTCCATCAGTGAGCAGCTGTTTGATAAATTCCTGAAATACCCACAAGACGAGAATGATCCGCCCTTCTTCTACCCATTTTCTCCCATTGGTATAATATTTCATTAAGTCCCCTACACACACCCAAGGAAGGCTTTTACACGAACTTATATTCTGAATTTGCTGCCATAAACAGTTTCTTTTCTGAATCGTTGTGGTGTGCATGTAGCAATGTAACCCTCATGAGCACCCCGCTTATTTTGTCCCTGCCTGCATAGCACGTCAATATATTCATTTGAATGTGTTTCCACTTTTACCCGCCCTTTCCTCTTCCCAAATAATGCCAATCCTCCTGCTATACCCACTGGATTCACTATCATCGAGTTCCGAAAGTGAAGTCTTTTTTTGATTTTCTGAACTGCTTCTTCTTTATTTTTTTGTCTCCATGAGGAAGACAATATCGGGTCTCTCTTGAGCCCGATGGCTCGCAAATGCTGGACGTCAGGGGGGTACCCAGCCCCTGACAGTTCCAGCTCATTATCTTCATATAATCCCGGTGGCTTATTAGGGCTAGCCACCAAAGCCCATTTCTTTCTTCTTCCACCACAGTGATTGGTGCATCATGTAGAACCGCTTCATTTATGGTTATACCATGTGATTCAGGTCTCTTGTAGGGTTATGCCTCTTTAGTCTCTTTTGCATTATAGGTTTGGCTACCACCTTGTCCTTTCCTAGGTTGCATAGAAGGATTCCCCACATCGCCCTGCCCATAAATCCCATACATCACAATCTGATTATCTTGGCATGCTTGGAGGCTAGAAAGCCCCCTTTTCCCTAGCTTTCGGTGTCTTATCAATTTGCTTGCTTATTTCTTTTCCTTTAATAGCCTCCACTTCATCAGATTCCCTGTTAGTCTCGGTCGGGGGAGTTTTCTGGAATCATCTCCTCATCCTCGACCTCTGGGACGTCTTTTCCGTAGAATAACTCCCAGAATGGACTTGGATTCTTAGCCTCAGCCCTCAACCACTGCCAAACTTACTCCCTGAGCTTCTTTCATGATCCCCTCTTTATATGGAATCACCTCACAATCAGTAGTGTAATGCCCGATGCGACCGCAAGAGAAACAAAACCAAGGGAGTCTCTCATATCGAAAGTCAATCCATAGTTTTCTTGTGCCCCAAATTCAAGATGGTCCCAGATTTCAGCGGAGAGGTTAAGTCTAATAGCACTTTAGCCTTCCCGATTCTCCTTGGATTATTTCCTTTAGTCTCACTTTCACCTCCATAACTTCTCCTATCTTAGATGCCATTTCATTAATAATCTCTATAATAACTCTGCCTCTCGGTAACCCCATGAACCGAACCCAGAATGGGCAATGAGTGAATTCATAGCAATGGTCAGGGGTATCCGGTTTCGCATGTTTTGAGAGATAAGTAGGTCTTGAGAAACACCATGGCCCTTCTCCAGAACTCTCCTCTTCTCATTTCCAGACTCAAATTTGAAGGAGAAGAACCCCTGTTCTAACACGGCACACTCCACTTGTTCCACCTTCCATGCCTTTTTCATTGTGGTTAAAAAGGCTTGAAAGTTGACATTTGGTTTGGATTGGAGTTTTCCATACAAAGTTAGTTCACATTCTTTAATCTTTTCCTCTGGATTTCACTTTTTGCTATCACTTCATCACTTTCTGACCACAGTTCACCTAAACTTTTGCACAGTGCAGCCAGACGAATTTCATTTTCAACCTCCCTGCTCATCTGCTCTGTTGCTTTTTACTATGCCAAAAAAGAAGCACTATTACCTCACTATTTCACTATGACTGACCTCTATTATTGTTCTCCATGTTCGATGCTAGGATCTGAGCTTAGAGCATCAACTCAATAACTTTCAAGCAGCAGCTAGGGTTGGCGCAACCGCTAACCAGGACCTCTTTTGACGCAACAGCCAACGCTCTGAAGAAAGGCACCAACTGCAGTGGATTGAAGGGGGCTCAGGATTAGGGCACGGAAAGGGTTTTAGCCAAAACCCCTCATGTAGGGTTTGGCCATTGTAAAGGGGTTTGGGGATAGATGTTGTGAAATCTGATTTGTAAATCGGTATGGATTCAGGATGAGTAGGGTTTCTCATATGAAATGTGATTTGGGCAGGAATCTACCACCATGGGTAGGGGGAAACTCTTCAAGGAGAAGAGAGATTCGCTCGATCCAATCATTTTGTCATGATTTAAATATGAGATTTACCAACACGAAATGTTTGCCACAAACATAGTTTTGTTGCCAAATCGCAATCCATAGCTAGAAGTCAATCCAAGTTCACATCTTTCACCACGAAACGGAATAATTCATGGCTAATCAAGAAATCTGCTGCACGGGTTATTTTCTCTGTGGTAATAAGAAAATTATTTTCATACTCAAAGGTGAGATTGAGCGGAAACTAGCAAGAAAGTCCTAAACCTAGGAGATCTACACAAAAGATCAGGGCATAATTTAGCGAAATTCAATGAATATCTGTGGAGAGAACCTTTTCCTACTTAATTCGCTTGATTACTCCGCTTCGAATCCTTAGATTCTAATATGGAAGTATGCGTCATTTCTTAGAAGGGCGGTACAACTCTAAAAGCACTTTTGATTTGGATTTATTAACAATTCTCATAACTTTCTGGCCAAGACGCGAAAAATTATTTAAATTTATATAAAAAAAAACTTCAGAAAATTTGTATGATATTCAAGGTCAAACAAACTTGTGCTAAGTCTTAAGTATTCCTTATCAAATAAGGATCTTTCTATGGAGTGTTTCTGGTGTGCTTCTAGAACATGATAATTAGAATTATTTCAATTTTCAAATGTCCTTATACATTACTTGGGACAAATAGTGTATCGAATGCCATAAAATTGCCTTGATTGCCTAATTAACAAATGACTCTGATGACTCATAAGCTAAGTAGAACCGATACCAACACACGACATAATATAACACGTCAATGTTGACCCATAAATTTTGATTTTTGTTTTTGATCATTTGTTGCATAAAAAATTAGCGACCTCCTCCAAGCCTTAACAAAAATATTTACCTTTCATGTAGCATTCATCATATTTAATGAATTCATTTAGGAGAATTTTAGATTGCATAGTTAATTTCATCGGCGGTGAGGGGTTCGCAACTAACTACAATGAGTTGAGCCCATTTGATTTGAGAATATACTAAGAATGGCTTTGCGCTTAATATCAATGAGCCAATGAAGCCAATATAGCCGAAAATTGGCCTTGTTAATCAAATTAGACCTAGTTTTCCCTATAAATATGCTCTACGTCTTCACAAGGAGAGGCCACATTCATCGAATACATGGCAGAATTTTTGAGAGCACAAAGTAGAGAGAGATCAACTCACTAGGTAAAAGGGAGCAGCCTCCGAGGGAGTGCAGACTTCAAGAGGAAGGGAGTCAAAGAAGAAGAAAGGAAGGCAAGCAGTGGTCTTCATCTGGAGCAATCCACGAGGCGGTACGGACAGAGAAAGACACACAATTTGTCATACACGGCCACCAAGGCCAGACGGCAGAAAAGAGAAGAGGTCTTCAAAAGAAAGAAGGAAAAACAGGTGCTATTCATTGAGTCTTTCATCATCTCTGTCGTTAAATATATTTACAATTGAGAAAGAATTTTATTTGGAAAAGAAGCTTCTATTTCACTAACAGGTTGCTTTCTTCCTTCTGGTGGATTGCACTCTGAACATATGCAGGCGGTCAGGATTGGTAGCTCGATCCCATGATCATATTTTCGAAATTGCTGCACCAAGCAGCAACCTGAGCCGATCTTGTTATTTTTTTAATCCTCGCTGGCCGTCGCTCATCTCTCACTAGCATCGCAACGATAGGCGTAAACTCCTGTTCGTGAACCTCCACCCATGATTGTGCCGAAGCCTCCCTTGGCCTCGTCTGTTGTGGCTGCTGTCCAACCGCTAGTTGGCGCCAAATCACCCCTATTCGGTGCTATTTTGCATGTTGGTCAGCGTCCTCGAACCTCAAGATTCGCTGCAAATTAGTCTTAATTTTTTCTGCCGTTCCGTGCCACCAACCAGCATTGATTTGCTGCTCTTTATGCGGTAAAACTCTACTGTTCGGGGCTGTTCTAGTGCAGGTTCCCCTACAAGCTATGTGACCTCTCTATTGAGTACTTCATCAAACTTGATCATTTTATCTGCGGATTGGTTCTCCAAATTTGAATTTGACAATAAGATTTGTCAAATTAGGTAATGAACCCCTATTCTCGAATACCTTTTTAGTTTGTTACTTAATTTGATTGGATTGCATATTTTGATTTGATATTTTATCTATTTTAAGATGCTATAGATAATTCTTTGCTTTGAATTGATATATTGTTTGAATATTATCTTTGCATCTTGTGGATAAACATTATTTGAATTGGAGATATTTTTTTAAAATTAGTGATTATCTGAATTATTTTTGAAAATCTCATAAGATGATTTCCTAATTTTAAAAGACGTGCATCTTGGTGGATAAAATCAAAGGTTCATCAAATCTTCAGCGAAGTCAATCAAATCCAAGTAAAAGTTGTGAATTTTTTGGAATCATTTTGCTTGATAGATGAGTTTGTCTTTATCACTTGCGTATTCGTTTTTTCTAGCACGGCTAATTATGCTTGCATTAATTATCATGTTTTATTGATTTTTTTTATATTATAAAGTTTGCACATTTATAAACAAACATGCCCATAATATATGCTCCCTTGTGCCTTGTCTCTTCAGAAAATAAATTATATGCCTTGGCCATGATCTCAGGAAATGGGATTATAGTTTAGTATAAAATTTCATGTTCTACCTTTTGGTAACAAGAGATATGTTATTCTATACACTTATCTGCATATTGGCTCGAATCTCGGAATATGTAGGGGATAGAATTCTGCTCTAACCCAAATATTTGGAAATGAGCGAATTTATCGGAGAAATTGGAATTAAAAGGTATATTATAAGTATTTTTATTTATTTCTGTACAAGCTTTTGATTTTTTTTATTATTATTGAAAAAGAAAACATAAAAAATATCACTCATTTTTTGTGTTATATAGTCTATGTCACATTTCCCTAAGTAAAAATCATTCAATTCACAATCATCAATGGAAAAGGATTTTTTTTTCATGAAATTTGGTAGCGAAAGGGCATTAATTTTTTCAAAATTAATGTTATCAAGTCTTCAAACTGATTTTCTCTAGTTTGTAGAAATAAATTAATTCTCTCATTACCTTACCAAAAAAAAATTAATTCTCTCATTAATTTATTTAGGTTTCTAATCAACCTACCGTAAATGATTAATGGCGGCTCTGAAATTGAATAAATTTTGCATGAAAAGAATCTAAGTTGTGATTCGGTAGGACTTGAGAGAGTCCAAATTAGGTTAGTTAATTTAACATGATAATCCATTAACCTAAGATCTTCCAATTTTAGGTTGTGACAGACACGCCGACGTGTCATTTCTCAAAAAATAGAGAATTCTAACATGTTAGGATACGTTGCATTTTAAAAATATTAGCAGTGAGTTTCTTCTTCTTCTATTAGGGATTCATTAATTTTTTTGGGTTGGTTAGGTATATCAATTTTGGCGTGGTGGGATATATAACTTAAGTAAATTTATTTTTAATAAATTTTCATTTTGACCCTTAATATATTGAAAATGCTTAAAATTTATCACGTGTGTGTCGAAATGGCTTGTCGAGAAGCTAAACGCAAGTGACGATAGCATATCTAGAGAGCTAATTACGTGTTGATCTCATATCGGAGAGTGTCGAAGAGTAGACACCAAACGGAGGCTCTCAAAGAGTGTCGGTACTTCCTAGCTCATAAATAGTAAAAATCTTAATAAATTTTTATAAAAAGAAAAATTCATCTCAAACGTTTTCCATGAGCCGCGTCGAGCAATAATTTCAGTTAAATGAATAAGTAAACCACAGGTGATGCGTTCCTACCTATTATAATACCGTAAAGTGGAGACAACACTCATCCACTTTCTCAGAATTTTATATTTCCACATATGAACTGCCTTTTACCAATGAACCTATTTAATAACACAATTGAGTGTCAAAAATTGAAAAGTTCAGTAATCGACTTAGAAGATTCAATTAAATAGAAAAAAAAACAACTTATTAATGCGGTGAATAAGAAATGTGTTACTTAATTCATTAAGTAGAAAAATGTAATCGATGGCGATTAGAGTATTGCCAATAACACTACTAAAATCCGTCAGCAATTATCACAATTTCATTTACGGCAAGAAGATGGACAATATTCTATGGTAATTTTTCAAGTGCTTATTAAATAGCTTTTTATTACTTTTTTTTTTGTCAAAGCTTTTTATCACTACTTGAATCTCTTAAAATTCAATATTTTAATTATCAGCATTTAATTTGTAATTTTATCCAAATAGTCTTGAGTTAACAGATTGTTTGAGGAATTTTAGTCTAATAGTGGATTACAAATAATCCCACCCACTACCTTTGATTTGAAAATTTAAGATAATAAGTTATTGGCCAACTAGTACCCTCGCACTTGCACCTTAAAAAATCTCCATTTCATTTGTGAGTATCGATTCTACCAATATCCTTTTCTCGCGCAAAATTTAGATGCTTTCCTATTTTTATATTCCAACATTGAAGTTATTTTTTTATACATATTTAGGTAATGTCATTGCATAAATAAAAAAAATAAAGTAAAAAATTTATTTTGATGTGTTTAGATTTTTCTCGCATTTTGTGTTTGGATAATTCTAAATTTATTGATAGTTTCATCATATAGATCAGGAAATATTCCATCTATTAGATTAGTACTCGTTCACTTTTCATGCATGGCTTACGGGGTCTTGTCCCAAAGCGTTATATGCATATATGCTGTAGACTAAAAAGTTAGGAAAAAGCCCTATCATTTTTATATATTTGGGACAAGCATGTTGGAAGTCTTAAAAATTGTCGAGAAATTATAATTGAGTTCCAAAACTTTTAAAATGTGCAATTGAATCCTAAAACTTTCAAAATGGGCAATCAAGTCCTAAAACTTATCAAATTGGTTTAATTATATTTTTTGAAAATTTTAGAACTCCATTGCACTTCCATGACAAATTTTAGGATTTGATTATACTTTTACAAAATTTTAGTACTCAATTGCACTATTTGAAAATTTTGGGACTCAATTGTGCTTTAATGATAAGTTTAAAAACTCCCAATGCATTTATCCCTAAATATTATTAACTAGGTTGAGGAGGAGTGGACGAATTAGGAGTAAACGCGTTTCACGCATAATAGGTAAGACTTCATGTATAAAGTAAGGGGATGAGTCACTCTAAGTGAGAAATGATGTGATTTAAATAGAATCTATCATATTCAAGGAAAACGTTTAACAATTTGGCTCCATTTGTTTCGCGACGAATGTTGCATTTCTATAAAATGTTTCCAACAAGTTATTTTTCAAGAAAATAACGATATTTTTCAATGTTTGGCTAAAATCTGAAAATGAACAAGAAAAGATTTTCTGCCATTTGTTATGGAATTTCAATTTGACTTTCCTCCTTGCACTCATTTTAATAATTTTTTTATTTATTTAATCTTTTTCTTTTTGTAAACATTAAGATTTTTAATTAATTTTCTTTTCACTTTCTTTTTTATTTTTTCATTTTTCATTTTCCTTCTTCTTTGGCCAGACGTTGGCCACAACGATCGCTAGCGATTGGCCCTAGGCCAAGTGGAGCCTCGGTCCTTGCTAATGGGGCAAGGCATTGAGTGTTGTCATTCTTTGGCGAGGTTCATTCTTGTTCAAGGCTAGCGAGGTCAAGGTCACATCGACCTCGAGCAAGACCAATGTGAACTCGACCTCGCCTATGGCCTGTCGTCCAATGACAACCAAAAGAAGGAAAAAAAAAAGAAAAGGAAAAAAAGAAGGGAAAAAAAGGAAAAGAAAAAATATTTAAAGTAAAAAACAATTGAAAATTTCAGAATTCCTTTAAAATAATTAAAAAGAAAATGAATGTGAAAGAGTGAAGGGAGGAAACATAAGGGAAAATATTTTGCTCTCCCTCAATTTTGAATGTGTTTTTTCCATAGGTAGAAAATGTTTTTCTTGACTTTGTTTTTTTTTTTTTTTTGTGAATCAAATCGAAAAATTCGAAAATTATTTTCTTGGAAGTTGTTTTTCATGAAATAAACTGAGCCTTAACCAATCACTTGGTTGTTCGATAGAAGAACTTTAACAATGGTTTCACTTTTTCCAAGGGTCAATTTGTAAGCATGTCATTCCAACCTATATTCTCATACATCTTATTTTTCACGGATAGGCCAATTTTTACATTTACAAATTTGTGTAAGTGAAAACAATCCTCTGAAAATAGGTAAGAAGTACAAAATAAAATGTTAAATAGCCGAAAATCTACTTAGTCTTCTTAGGGGAAAAAAGGATTACGATTAACGATCTTGAATAGCCAGCCATAAATTGGGAGGAGGTCATGTTTTCAGCTTGTTGAAGAGCTGCAATTTGGAAAATTAGCTTGAGCACATTATAACTTGTATAATGTAAAACTTGACTAATCAAGTCGAGTCGAGTAAAACTTTATGCTGCTTGTAGGATATTTCGTTAGTCATTAGGCAGCCAAATGTGTACAACGTGGCATTATATTATAAAAATATTAACAGAAATACTCTCCCCCATCCTCCTCATGAAGGCTTGTGATTTATCGGCGAAAAAATAGATTTCTCGTTCCACTCCAATCAGTCCATTCGTTCATATAATACTAAACAATCTAGACTATCAATTAGGAATTGCTCGAGTCGAACTTTAATTTTTCAGCATACTTGGTTCAATGCTAGTACCAAATGTTAACCTATTGTCCTTCAATTATGCCTTTCGGCCTGATCTTAAGCCTTGACTCACCCTCCATTGATAAACCTTGCGGAGAAACCCTTATATTTGGTGGAAAATTTGTTAAGATGCACAAGTGAATTATGTTAAAAAAAGTCCGACATTAAAGAAGTATGTGATGGGGAACAGTCAATATATTTTTATTGGCGAATAATTCATTAGGTTAAGTTTTTTTAGTTAAAGATGGGTTTAACTGGATATGTTGATGGACGTCGGACTTAGGCTCTTCTGTGGCGATCTTCCTACCTATCAGGCTTCCGTAGCATAGTACCAACAAAAAGCATCAAAGCTGATAGTTGATTATGGCCCATCTCTCATTTATATAAGTGTTGGGGAATATCTACATGAAAAAGTCTCGTAACATTTTCTCGATGGCAACCTTCATAGTTCAGTCTTTGTTTGTTGGCAACTAGTGGAGATTCAAGTTGATATATATTTTGTTGAACCATAACTTATTAGTTTAAGTTTTTCAATTTAGGTGGGTCCAATTAAATAAGTTGACAAGCTCAAACTTAGACTTTTCTTTGACAATCTTCCAAATAAAAATATTGGGCTTCTATTACATGCTCCCAATAGAAATGTACTTGAAATTGTTCCGAATACGTTCTAAATAGTAAGGCGCTAAATTATTTTTAACTTTAAGCAAACTACAGGGGAAAATGGTATCATGATTTGCCAAAGGGAAGCCACCTAAGTCGACGAATAGATAACGACGTTGACAAATGTAGAAAATAGTATTCAATAGGGGTGGACTGGATTTACTCGGAATCGAGATCGGACCACATGAAAAAATGATTAGAAATTGGTTTCCATTCAAGCCAATCCGGGAACCTATTCTGAATTTGGGAACCGGTTGCAACTAGGCCAGTACTTCTCTTCCAAGTACGTAGGAACTAGCAACCAGTTTTGGAATCAATTTTTAGTAAGGTATTGAATAAATGAACTATGGTCTGTTTTTGCGTCACCTTACCTCCTTCTATTTTTGTGTGGATAGTAGGTGTTTTATTTGCTCATATTAGGGATTGGTTTGCTGTTTGATGGGAGTGAGTGGATCTAGTTTTAGTTACGTTTGAGTCTGTTTTTGCTTGGTGGACAGTTAGAGGGAGACCAGTTGTGTGTACCCGTCACCTTCGGGAAAAAAAGAGGGGGGGTGTGGTCCAGTCTGAGTGGGAGAGGTGGGGGTCGATTGGAGGGAGGGATTGGGTTTGTCGGGGCTGTACATGTTATGCCTCTCCTCGTTAGGAAGAAAGAAAGGGGGTGCTAGGGGATATGGCTGGTGGACGTTAACGAGCCAACTCGTGAGGGAGAGGCGCCGGAGGCTGGTGATGGGAAGGGCGAGCGTGGGCTTGTTGAGGATGTTGGAGGTAGGGGAAAGAGGGAAAGGGGAGGGGAGGAGCAAAGGGGGGGGGGGAGGGGGGGGAAGGGGGGAGGGACGGGGGGGGAAAGATGGGAGGGAGAGGGGAAGGTGGGCGGGGGGGGGAGGGGGGGGGGGGGGAGGGGGGGGGGTTGGGTGTGGGGGTGTGGGGGGGCGGTGGGGGGTGGTTTTGTGGGGGGGGGGATGGTGGTTTGAGTGTTTGTGGGGGGTTGTTTTGGTGGTTGGTGGGGTTGGTAGTGTTTTGTGGGGGGGGAGATTTTTGTTGTTTTGGGTGGGGGTGGTTGTGGGGGGGGGGGGGGTTGGGGTGGATGGTGTGGTGAGTTGGGGTTGGAGGGGGGGGTTT